>JAJOOR010006414.1:0-33480 GCA_036250505.1 Solanum acaule
CATTAAATTTTGACTTGATCACAAAAATAAACAATCTAAAGAAAAAAAAGGTAATGTGTTTATCTGAACTTAATATTTTTGATGTGAGTATAATTTTATAAATATATTATTATAAAAATTATAATAAAGTAATAAATATTAATTCATGAGTTAAAAAATATAATAAATTCAATACTAAAAACATATGAGATCGAATTCATAAGGTTAATGAAAATTTTGATTCGACCGAAAATCGTAAACTAGGCTACTTGGAGGCAATTTCTTAGAAATGCGTCTAGCCTATCCTAGGACTTTAAGTATTTGACGTTCGGGTAGATATTTTGCATTTAATAATTTGTTCTACTTTTCATGGAATATAATATCCACAAAAATGTAATCAAATAAAAATGATACAAGTGTAAAGTGAATGCTTCTTAAATTGACAATTAATGTTGATTGAGGTGAGGATGAGCATAAAAAATTGAGCTGAATTTTTCCAATATAGTAGGACCACCTCGTACGAATATTAATATAGCAGGACCACCTCGTATGTTTGATCATGATTTAAAAAAAATAATAATTGAAAATCAATGTTTAGTCAAGAAAATTTCAGATATGATTAAAGCCGTATTTGGAATTTGAAAAACATTCAAAATTTTATTTTCAATTTCATTATATTTTTCTTTTTAAAATTTTATCGTAATTTTTTTTCTTCATGAAAACAGTCATATTTAATCATATTTACTTTTTTGGAAAAAGTACATTCAAACAACTATAATCAACTTAAATCTTTAACTCTAACTTAAAAAGTTTCAACAAAAAATAATATTTATAATAATATATACTAAATCATATGAAATCAATTTTAAAATATATTACTAGTAAATAACTAGTATTTGTTTTAAAATATTACTCTATTTCTTTTAGAGTGGATTTAATTATATATTTATCAATTTGGGTAAGGGAGTAAAAGGTATCAAAGTGTTGAAAAGAGAAAATAGTTAGCCTTACAACTTAAGTTGGGAACATGTGTCCCAAGAATGAGGGAAGTAGACAAGTTAGAAAAGTAAGTAAAATAGAATTTGTATTCTTTTCAAGATTTTATTTTAGTGGTGTACCATCCAGCCAATAACAACGATATTTTTAATGATAAGGAGATTAAAGTGGCTCCCATATTTTACTATACAAATTGTACCAAATAAATTTCCTAACCTGAATACAGAAGACAACACCCTTTTATTAAGGTTTTATCCTATCCTATCCTATCTCAATTGTTATTTCTAGTCTCTGCAGTGAAAATTACTCAAAACATTTTCAAAATGATATGTGATGATGAATCACATAAGACATTCATTGTCTATACAAGCTATAATAAATGTGCATATCACATAGATTCTAGACTACAATTGTGCAATCTGTTTTTTTTCTAACCTGAATACAGGAGACAACACCCTCTTATTAAGGTTTTATCCTATCATACCCTATCTCAATTGTTATTTCTAGTCTCTGCAGTGAAAATTACTCAAAACATTTTCAAAATGATATGTGATGATGAATCACATGAGACATTCGTTATCTATACAAACTATAATAAATGTGTATAGCACATAGATTCTAGACTACAGTTGTTCAATCTGTTTATTTTCTAACCTGAAGACAGGAGACAACACCCTCTTATTAAGGTTTTATCCTATCCTACCCTATCTCAATTGTTATTTCTAGTCTCTGTGAAAATTACTCAAACATTTTTAAAATGTTACTTGATGATGAATCACATAAACATTCGTTGTCTATACCAGCTATAATAAATGTGTATAGCACGTAGATTCTAGACTATAGTTGTTCGATCATAGTTTAGTAAGTTGACAAAATTGAACTAGTATGGTGCATGATAATTTTTTTTTATCTAATTATATAAATTCAAAAATTACCAATTCAACTAATTTAAATTTACATAATATAAAATTTATTAAAAATGTCCCTCAATTAAATGTGAAGGTATCTCATCGAACTCACCACATGATCCACATCCCTTAACACTCTAATACATAATAAAATAATAAGACACTTGCTGTGATAAATCAAATGGTACATTGAGGTGAAATTGAAGAGTTTTTGGCTAAAAACATCCCTCAAATACACTCTAAATTTAAACAACATCCTTTTACTACCAGTCTACCACAATGAGCAAAAAACATCCCTTAACTATCCTAAAAATGGTCAGATTCACCCTTCCATCTTTTTTCTTGATAGAAACTAACGGTTAAATTCATTTCCTTTCATGTAAATGAAGCTAGAATTAACTATGGATAAATATGTGGCATTTTTCACATATTAAAGTTGTAATTCTTCTCAAGTGAATATGATGAAAAATACATAGTAAAATATTTATAAAAAGTTCACATAGTTTGTATCTTAAGAAGCGAAAAACGTCACATAAATTGGAATAAAAAAATATTTTTTTATGTAATATCTAAATATGTTACTTTTATATTTTTTAAAATACAGTAACTAGTGTTTATCAACAAAAATAAAATAAAAATAAACTACCTTCATACTTTAAATTCCCTCATTGTCTAGGAAATAAAGAGAAAATTATACATTCTTTTCTTATAATATTTTGTTGCTTATCCGATCAGTAATTATATAGAGCAAAAAATATTTTACTTGAAATATTTTGCTCACTTTTTACGGGACATCCTGGCTGCTACTGTGAAGTTGAGGATGCAAACCTCTCTTCCTAGCTAGCTCATTCAATTTAATTAGGATTGTCTATTACTACTATAAGCTAAGAGAAGAATGGGAGCAAACAAAATAGGAGATTTGTAGGTTGATCAATCGTTAGTTTTTTTGACAAAAACTAATTAAAGGATGAATCTTGCCATTTTTAAGATAATTGAGGGATGTTTTTTGTTTATTGTGATAGTGCAAGGATGTGGTTTAAACATAGAGTATAGTTGAGAGATGTTTTTGGCCAAAAACTATGAAATTGAAAATGCAAATGGAGGATAATAATCTCTCTCTTTACATATAAGTTGTATTATCCCTAGGACACAGTATTCATTAGAGATCCAAAAATGGTGGAACATCTCATAATTTAGGTAGTCATTTGGACATGATATCGAAAGAAAAATAGTATTTGAAATTAAGTTTAGAAAAATTAGAAATCAAAATTATATTTGAATATGTATTTAACTTTAGAATTATAAAAAAAGAAATTGGTTGTGAATAACCAAATAACTTTTGGGCGCATCACTAACCAACTTGTTTATTAATTTGTCTATTTTAACATATCTCAAATTGAAATCATCCCCTCTATTTGATATTCCTGTTAGCATCGCTTAATAGTGACACTTCCAAGTTACGTAGTAAAAACTTCGTTATAAAGTCCTTGTGATATAGATATATGGAATATTAACTACAACCACTTGTCTAACTTGGACCATTTCTCAAGTCTTTTCAACTTTAATAAGGGAATGAATGATGACAAAAATTAGGGGTGTGAAAATAATTCTCAAAAGCGATTGAATTGACTGAAGCAAATTTAATCGAATTGATTATTAGATTTCTTAAATAAAAAATTATAGGTTTGACAATATATTTTTATGACAATACCGAGAATTAGATTAGATTTTTATATTTTATGAATTTTTTTTATTTTTTTTAAAGTATCAAATTGTACCAAATAAATTTATATTCGATACAATTTGTGATGAAAACAGTTGCAAAATATCCATCATCACAATTGGGCCTGGGGTCAACATTTAGGTAATCCATAAGGATTTGACTACCACACTTGAAAAGAAGAGGAACTTTCGCATATAGCTACTCAAAAATAGTCTATTTACGCTCCATAGCTATACTTTGCAAATTACAATTCATAGCTACATGTTATAGGGAGGAGAGTGGTGAGCGAGATTGGGAAAGGGAGGAGAGAGGTGAGCGAGAGAGGGCAGAGAGTGGGAGAGAGGTGAACTGTATACGTATATCAGTTAGATAATTGTATATTATACATATGTATTTGTATATTATGGAGAGAGATTGGAGAGGGAGTAGAGAGGCCAGCGGATTGAGAGACTGAGGAGAGAGGTGAGTGAGATTGGGAGAGGGAGAAGAGAGGCGAGCGAGAGAGGACAATAATTTGTATAATTCGCAGGTACATTTGTATAATTCACATGTTTTTGTATAATTGAGTAATATAAAGTCTAGAATTATACAAATATAATAAAACTCGAAATAACGAATTGATACAAACATAAACATATGAAAATATTATACAAAACATATTATATAAATTATATTGTACAAAATCCGAAAACTACACGCTTATACAAACTTTAAAAAGTTATACACTAAAAAATTGAATATATATGATGACAAAACTAAAAATCCAAAGGAAATCATCATCATATACAAATACAAACCATCGTATATAAATACAAATCAAACAAAGAATTGTTTATACAAATGTGGTGAATTACACATATACAAACGTGCTACTTATACAAACTCAATGTCAGTCCACGTAATTAATGGTTAATGTTAGTCGTGAGTAGTAATTATAACAACCTATAGCTATGATGAGTAATTAAATAGTATAAGTTTGCTTAACCACCTAATTTTTCCAAAAAAAATAATAAAATAGAAGCAACGCTACCAAAGACTAAGATATACATGAAGAAGAGATCACTCCTTTCTTTTACTAAGGAATACTATATTACAAAAAAAGAGAGAGTAAGGAATACTAAAATAAAATAAGAAATGATGCTACAGTTATCTAAAAACTATTCCATTTCTTAATTATTACATCGATCCCGACATTATATAAGTTAAAAAACTATACTATATTTTTTGTATAATTTACATATATCTCATATATTGTGTTACGAGCTAATTACATTATTTCCCTACTCTTTTTCAAATTACAAAAGTCTCTTAAAATTTATGAATTTCGGATACATGCATCACTAAACTTCCGAATACATCAGTAGACATCCGGATACATAGGCGAGGGATGTATCAGAGAGGGGATAGGACTTCCAGATACATATGGGAGAGATGTAACCGAGAGGGGAGGAATGCATTAGAAAGGGGATAGGATTCGGATACATATGTGACTGTATTTGAGAGGGGATGGATGTATCCGAGAGGGGATGGATGTATCCGAGAGGGGAGGGATGTATCCCAGTGGGATAGAGATGTACCAACGAGAGGGAAGTGATGTATCCCGAAGGGATTTTTGGAATTTTTTAAATGGTAGAGAATTTAAGAGATATGGTAAAATAAGATGTGTATTTGGGTAATTTTTCCATAATATTTACATAAATATTTTTTTTCAAATTTATAGTGCATGAGATTTTTTCATATATATATATATATATTTCTATCTATTATATAGAAATATGAAGCCTAGGATGACCAAGGGCAAACTTGTAAATATACCCATTATTCAATGGTAAAATGAATTAGAGCAAACGGCGAACTCTTGTTTCTTTCCCATTCGTCTCACTTTTTCTCTTCTTCCTCACCAATCTCTCCAAACCCCAACTCCAATCATGGATTCAAACATCAACAAGAAGCCAAGAACGATCAAGAACTTATATTAATTTCATTTCACTTGATGATATTCCAATTACCAAGCTAGAAAAAAAATCTCTTCCGCAACCTAGACAACGAGATATGTCCAGAAACATCCATAACTCTTTATCTCTATTTTTCTTTCAACCTAACTCAGCACTTTCAAAAATGGTCTCTTGCTCTTCACACTGAAGGACTATTTGATTCTCTTCATCTTCACAGCGGGTTACACATTAGGTCTGTTCAATTTTTATTTTTTGCCCAATTCTTTATTTTTATTTTTCATGAAAAATCAAAATTATAGTGCATCCTTTCGCTAATTTGTTGTTATTTGGGGAATTTGGTTAATGGATCTAGAGCTCAAAGAAAAGGTGTGATGGAGTTAACAATTTATTTGAAAGTAGTTGTGTTGTGAGTTTGGATTTGGTTGCTAACCAAAGTGATGATTTTTTTATTTTTATTTTTTGCAACAATGACATTCTGATGAAAACAATGCCACAAAAATAGGCAAAGCTGGAAAATTAAAGAGCATAAGATACATTTTTTGGATTAATCTCTACTTCATTTTGTTAATTCTTCTTTTTAATGTTGTAGTTTATAGATATTTCTATTTCTTCAGAGGATGCTCAACCAGCAATATACTGAAATTGAACCTGCTCTATGTGTATGTTCCTCACTAAGACGAGCACAGCATCACAACTTATCCAAGTTAGCAGTCAATTGCTTCATTGACCTACGAGTCCACACCAAGAGACTAAGGTCTAAGGGCACAACCACTTGTTCCAACATGTAAATTGCTAGACACTTAATTGGTATGATCATTCTTCTAATTTTATATATTTTTCACTTGTAGCAAGATTTAATGGAGTATGCATATGTAGTTTTTATGTTGAAAGATTTCTAACGTACATCAGGTGTTAGAAAAAATGTCTAAGCTAGAAAAAAATCATACTTCGCTTACAATTTTAAATAAAATTTGGATTTCGTGCACTCCTTTTAAATCCCTTAAATATTTTGAATTGTACCATAACTTGGTATTATCTCATACCCTCATTAGTGAATGGTACCACCTCTCATGTTAACATTGCATGTGTTGATCTCTTTGCTAATCCTCTGTTATTTTATTTCATCTGCTCATGTTCTTAATTTCATTTCTTAATTTAATGATTCAATTTTTTAACATTTTGTTTGAGATGAAAAATATTGTAGTAACTAATATTTAAGTACAAATTCATATTTTGAATATAAAAATTCACTTGACTCTTACAATAAGTAGTTGGTTGTATATGTATGTATGTTTATCATACTTTATGTTAGTTTTGAACTACTCTGGTTCTAAAGAGGTAAATTTAAAGTTTGTTTTCCTTGTGTATTACCAACTTATGATAATATGTCTGCTTACTTATAGTATTGTTCATTATGTAAAGGAAATTAGCTTATTATGGTGATACATATGCAAATATGATTATTTGACCAACACTTCTCTGTTCCATTTGATACATATGGCATATTGTGACCAACTGTTCAAGATCATATACTAAATATGATGGAGAAGAAATGCCTGTTGATTTTTTTTTTCTGTTCATTTGAGTTATTATTAGTTTTTTTGACAATGCAACTCGAGGAATCTTAATCCTATGTTATGCATGAAGTGGGTAGAGCTCCATGGAGATCGTGCTGGCTATGATGATGCAGCCATAGTGAGTGATATTGGGAGCATTGAAGGTAGAAGTTATCTCTTAATTGGTAATCAACTTTGCAATGACAACCCCTTATAGGTATGCTTCACAAATTATCATTCATAGCATTATTTTACGAATTCCTATCATTAAGCATTTCAAGTAATCTGTTTTGTGGTTAATAACGTGTTAAATTGAACTGATTTTTTCATTAATTTAGCAACAAGTTAGGCTGAAGTTGTTGCTCATAACCTCTCAACATGTTCCCAATTTGATTTTTGCTCAGGTTATCAGATTTTTGGAGAGTCTATGTAGCGTTCAGTTGTTTGAAAAGAATATTGTTTAATTTGATACCTCAAGGTTAGTTTTGTAAAAAGATGAATTGATAACTACTAAATCTTAGCCTTGCAGCTAAAGAAAGGCTTTGAGAATGATGAGATATGTTGATCATCGTGTCTTTCCTATTGTTACATTTGTTGACCACTCCAATGATTTTTGCTGATTTAAGATCTGAAGAGATAGGTCAGGTGTGAGTCTTTACCTTGACTTTCAAATATTGTGTTATTAGATTACATTTGGTCATGTAGAATCTATAATCACCTCCAATATTTTCATGTAGGGTGAGCCAATATTCCCCAATTTAAGGGCAATGTTTGAGCTGAGAGTTCCAATCATAACAATTGTAACTAATGAAGGTGGTTCAGGCAAAACACTTGCCATTGGATGTGCAAACAAGTGGTTAATGTTGGAAAACTCAGCATTTTATGTTGCTAGGTAAGTCTGGGTCATTTGTACTTCTTCCATAAATTTATTTGATACTTATTAAGAAGTTCAAGTTCAAATATAATTTTTGTGCATGTGGAGATATAAGTAATATATGAACTCTCAACTTACTATATAAACCCAAAACATGTTGTGTTAGCTTAAATATCTTGATATGTTGGGGTACATTGTACATATGTTGGGGCATGGATTTTGTAGTTGTTGTTTTAACACTTCTTGCATTGTTTCCTTGAATATCTTGATCTTTTCTATATATCAACAACGTCTATGCTTCTTTGACCAGCCCCGAAGCTTGTGCTGCAATATTATGAAAGTCTTCACAAGCAACTCCAAAGGTATATGAGAAATAGTTGCTCAAGTTTGTGAAAAAAATGGTTTATCATACGAAAATTTAAATTGAATAGGCAGCTGAGAAATTGAGGATCACAACTCAAGATCACAGCTCAAGAACATTACAGACTCTGGATAGCATATGCAATTATTCCAGTAAGTACCATCTCTATACTTTACACCTTTATACTTAATTTGGTTTTAGAAAGGGAAATATTGGAATCTATTTTGAAGGGTTGGTGATGTCAAATAGTGTGAAAGAAACAATGTTTAGCTTGATTTTTAGAAGACGGAGAAACAATGCATAACATAAGATTGTTGCTGACAAAGCTTTTGATAAAGTAGAGAAGAATTTTGCACACTTGAGGAATAGTTCCTCATCCCTTATTTATTTTTTGTGCACTCACTAGGTTCTTATATATGTATAGAAGATTGGATTTATTCATAAAAAATATATCATTTGTAAGGTTGTCTACATTTGATATACTTCTTGTATATGGGTGTGTTATTTTGCTTCTTTTACTGTTGGATTTATTACTTTTTTCCAAAAAAAACAAAAAACAAAAGTAGACACAACTTTTGTTCTAAGTTGAGCTTGTTTATGCTTTTAGTGTTATTGCACACTTCTAATTTACAAGAAAGGTTAGATGCAAGTCTAATAAGTATTAACTATATGAAATTTTCTCAAACTTGGGAAAATGAGATTGATGACTAAAGTCGGTTGTTTAAAGACTGACTGGTGTGTTTCTTATACCTAAGCAAACAAAGAAGTGAAAAATATAGATTTTCCTCTTTGTGAGAAGTGGATTACAAAGTATGTTAGGATAAAAATTGAATTTTATGTACTCTACTTTAAAGAAAAAAAATTAAGTTTTATGTAGTTGTTGTTCCAGAATTTTGTTACTCATGGTCAAATGAATTGATGGGCTTATTTGGTAGTTTTTCTAGCATATTCGTTGTAGTTGTTATCCATTTATTCATTAGTGCCGCCTCTATTTGTTTATGGGTTATCGGTCATTAGGCAATTGATTAGTAGTTAGATTAATTCGTAAATCATGATTGTCTGTAGCCTAAATAGCACACCCCATAATGGAAAACTTGAGGTTTTGTTGGTCTACATACCTAATTTGTGTCTAATTAAGCAGGTTTCTTGGTGTATTAAATAAGTGATATCTTACTGGTTGGTTCTGCCTAAAAAGAAAAAAGAAAGTGGAAGATCACTCCTTTGTATTTGTGAATTAATTTCGATTTCACATTTTTATTTGTCAATATTCATTTAAGGTGTGCTTGGAACCGATATAAACTCGAAGGAGACCGTTGATGAACCATGTAGGCATTGAAGCAGTTGCTAGTGATTTCAATGATAATCGTGCTCTCTCAAGTCTGGATGCAGAGGGTTGCAGTGAAGAAAGATCGCTTAGGCTAGGTAGCTTGTCAAAATTACTTCATCAAACAAAAGGCGATATCTTGATAAAGAGCCTAACAATCGCATATGTGGATGTTTCTTGGAAGGTAGTTTATATTGTGGAATAACTTTTCAAGAAATTATATCTGGATCTTTTTCCAATGTATAATGACAATTCATGATTTTGTCGGTACCTTTATGATTCTGATAAACTTTCTTTAAAATGTCATTTCAACAGTGGAATATGTGCAGGATGAATCACTTGGTATGATTTTTAATGTTGATAAAAGCACGAGTGAGGAATCGACATCATACTCATCTGCTACTCCAGAAAATCATAGTTTGTTCTAATTATCTGCATCATTCTTTAACACCAAACAATTCAATACTGTATGGTTTGCTTACCTAACTTGTTTTTATTTATTTCAGACATCTTAAACTGACCATTATCAAATTGCCATTTTAGCCACTGAGGGAATGATAGTGATGGTCTCTTCTTTAATTGATTCCTGCACATGCTTGTTTTCATCAATTGTTTTGTGTCAATTTGGTTGCAACATGTGATACTAAAAGGAACTCAATCTGTGATCAATTATTTTTGGACATTGTTTGCATTAATTTCCGGCATCTCCGTATAGTTGTTGCTTGTTATCATTGGCTTATCAAAGAAAAAAAAACAAAGAATTGGTAATTGGTTTATTCTTAAATGATGAAAGGATCCTATATTGGTTTGAGAAAGAAGCAAATTTTTGATGTATCCTTAGATTGTAGTGATGATTTTTTGTCTTTATAGACTTTGTGCCCTCCTCGAGTCCCCTCTAAAGGCGTATAACTTGACTATTGGGCATAGTACTCATAAGCAGATTTTTTTTCACTGCTCCTTGATTTGAGTTAATAAGTTGTCTTGCTTTATGTCTCTCTCTCTCTCTCACACACACAAATGTTCTCTTTCTACCATAGTATTTTTAAAATGTCCCTTTGAATTTTTATCCGTTTAATGCTTTCTATTTCAAAATGTTTAATCTCTTATTCTCTTTTTGGAATAAGGCAAACAACTATTTGAAAAATACAAAGCAGAGAAATATTTTTGGCAATGGACAATATTTGCAATACCGCTATGTGATTTTTGTGTCCATGGTGCAAAGTACGAATAGTGGTAGAAATACATCTTGTTGATCATGTATCATAGGATGGTGGATAGGAACTAATGAGCCAATGAGACATACACTTGGGGTTTGATTTCGCAAGTATATTAAAGAAAGTATTAGAAAAGTAACTATTTCAGTGATAGATTGATATAATATTATTTTATGTTTGTCCTCTTCTACATGAATAAAATTGTAGCCGTGCTTGTGAGCTTATGATTATTCTTAAAATTTTATGGTTGTTTAGAGTCTACACATGTGAACGCAAGATTAGACACAAATAAATGACATCAAAATTCACGTTGTTGGGCTCGTGCATAGCACGGGCAATACTTATATACTTATATATATATATATATATATAAATTGATATAGCTCGAATAACGAATATAGATTTTTGGTTTAGCTATAATGATTTTTGGATTGTACAAAATAAAAGGCACTCATCTTCTTACTCTCTCTCATGGAATTATGTTTCTATTAAACAAAGAAGATGACGATTAAACGAAGAGGTTGACGACTGAACAATTTATACACAAAATTGTGATCAAATCCAATGTTGATAAATAGACAAAAGTTTGGGAGAGGACCAAAAATGTACTAATTTAGCAAACATGAGGGACTACAAGGGGTTTTATGTGAAAAAAATAAAAATGATTTTGAGTTAAAATTTTGAGTCTTTTTAACTCAAAAGATAAAAAGGACTATTTTGAGGCTCTTTCTCTATAATAGTGTGTTTAACTTCTTCACATTTGATAGAGTACACTTTAAAGGTAATTAAAGATAACACTCAAAATTTAGTAGAATTAACAATTTGAAAAATAACACAAATGATCTTTTACATCAGATTAAATTACACTAAGAATTAAGTAAACGTTCATCTGTAGTAGTGTCAAAGTGTATGCATATATATACAAGTCAAATACGGAATAATATTACAACAATGTCGTTCAATTTTGAAATATTATGCAATCGAGTTCATCACACGTAAATTTATAATTAGAGAGAGAAAATACAAAGAAGGAGAAGTTGCTAAGAGGAGAAAGATTGAAGCCACAAATCAGCATCAATAAAAGATGAGTTAAGGAATGGAAGATCTTGTGTATCGTTAAGTCTTTGAACATATGGCGTCCTCAGCGCCATATTCGATCCTGCTCCAGAGCAATTGTACTCCCCATAAAAAATTGTCCTATAATAATTAAGTTAAAAATTAATTAAAGAATGTAATATTTATTGCGATATATAATTTAAATTTTTAGGTGAAATGATTATACTGTTACTTAATTGGTCTCTCATAGGGTCATTCAAGTCGTTCCAACCCTTAGGAGCCACGATATCCGTCATGAAAGTGTTAGCAAAGACGACTGTGGAGTAAGGCCTCCACACACGCCCCAACCAAATTCTACTAGTGCCTCTTAAAGTGCAATTCACGAAAGCGAAGCCACTATTTTCGTCTTTGGTTGCTATGTCGTGTGCTGTTACTTTCCCGTTTATTTGTTCAATTTTATGATTTAGCGTCAAGATATAGTAAGGAGTATAACACATTTAAGTTACTAATCATGTATAATTAGTACATAAGTCTTCCTTCGTTTGTTTTGAAGATAAGGAGGAAATTATTGGCCAAATTAATCTATCAAGTTTTAAAGGTAGCATGAATACCTTTTGATTGATAAGTTTGCAACAAGCTAATATATTTGAAAAAATCAATGGCATTTCTCTTCTTTTTTTTTCTTTTTAAATTTATAATAATTATGTTCGTTGTGAATGAGTTTACACGAACATTTCTATCATGAAATGTGATGAAACCAGCACCATAAGCTGAGAAACGATAAGTTTCCTTCATTAATGGAGGTTGAGCTTTCACCAACAAGCAGAGAGAAAAGAAAATATATTATTGAGAATGAAAAACTAACTGTAATCAATACAATGTATGTGTATATATACACACTGATGGAGTCTAACACTTCTAACAAACTCAGCCGACTAACTATGCTGAAAATGGTAAACTTGTGATTCCTAACTAACTAACTAATTATGTGAATAAACAATAACTAACTAATTCTGTGAATGAACAGTGTACGCTTAAACTAACTAAGCTACTAATCTAATTTTATCACCCCCTCAAGTTGGAGGTGAGTTACTTACAAACAACTTGCTTAATAAATTAGTATGCTTGACTCTAGTTAAGGCCTTAGTAAAGAAATCAGCCAATTGTGAATATGTGGGGATGTATTGAAGTGTGATCAATCCTTGCTGTAGCTTGGTTCTGACAAATTGGCTATCCACTTCTATATGTTTAGTTCTCTTATGAAAAACTGGATTCTTAGCAATGTGCATTGTAGCTTGACTATCAAAAAAGACATGTATGGGTAAGGAACACTTCACTGAGAGCTCATCAAGTAATCTTTCCAGCCATACTAATTCACCCACTACTTGTCTCACAACCCTGTACTCTGCTTCTGTTGAGGATAGTGACCATGTGGCTTGTTTCTGATATTTCCAACTAATGGGGCTATCACTCATGAGTACCAAATAGCCACTCACAAACTTCCTTGAATCAGGACAAGAGGCCCAATCTGAGTCACAATAAGCATTAATGGTGATGTCAAATTTGTTGGAGATAAAACTCCTAATGTAGGGTCCTGTTGTAGATATCTGAGCACATGATAGGCTGCCTTCAAATGAGGTTATCTAGGGGGTTGCATAAACTGACTAAGGTGCTGGACACTATATGCTATGTCCATCCTTGTGTTAGTGAGAAAATTAAGCTTGCCTACCTGTTTTCTGTAGTGAGTAGGATCTGACAATAGTGTGCCTTCTGTGAGCTTCAGTTTCTCAGTGGAGTCCAATGGTGAAGTAGTGGATTTATAATGCATAGAGTCAAATTCCTTCAAGAGATCAAGAGTAAATTTTCTCTGTGGGATGAGAACACCATCCTGTCTATATAGTATTTTCAAACCAAGGAAGTAATACAACCTTCTTAAGTCTTTTATCCTGAATTTCTCATGGAGGAAAGCTTTTAAGGAACCAATCTCCTTCATGTCAGTACCAATTAAGATAATATCATCAACATATATAACCACAAATATTAGAGAGCTTTCATTCTTCTTATAAAACAGTGAATAATCACTATCTAAATAAGTGTATCATTTTGAACAAAGACTGTTAGCCAGTTAGTCATACCATTGTCAGCTGGCTTGCTTTAAACCATACAATGACTTCTTCAATCTGCAAATTATGTCACTACTCTCCACTGCCTGGTGGTAATGCCAAGTACACTTCCTCATTTAAATCACCATGGAGGAAGGCATTATTGACATCCAACTGGTATATGTTAACCTTTCTTGACTGCTAAAGAGATCAGAGTCTTGACTGTGGTCATTTTTACCACAAGTAAGAATGTTTCATTGTAATCTATTCCAGCTTGTTGAGTGTACCCCTTTACCACTAGTCTAGCCTTGAACCTTTTTATACTGTCGTCTGCCTTGTTTTAATCTTGTACACCCATTTACACCCTATAACATTCTTTCCTTTAGGCAAGTTAACTAGTTCCTAAGTATCATTTGCATACAAGACATCAAATTCTTATGTCATTTCCACTTGCTAAGCAGGATTCAAGATTGCCTCTTCATAAGAGGAAGGTTCAATATCATGTGAAACATTATTGATTAACTGCTGGCTATCAGGACACAGTGTAGTGAAACATACATGATCAAGGTGAGATATGAATGATGTGAGTGAGTGTTGTGGATCTGAAACATTAGGAATGGGTGGAGAACGATGTAGTTGGGTAATGAGTAGGTATAATCTTTCAAGTAGTTTGAGGGGTGAAGGGACCTAGATGTTCTTCTAGGTACAAAAAAAGCATCACGAATGGAAGAAACAGTGGGTCCAACATGAGGTATAATGACAGTAGGTTCAGTGATAGGTTCATTGTCAATTATGGGAACATGATCACAAGTGACTTCAACCAATGTGTTAGAATTCAACATTTCAACATCAACAAAGTTATTTGTTTTACTAGACATGCAAGGTAACATATCAGACATATCAAAATGATGTACAAGGAACTGCAAGACAAAATTAAAACTAGAACCAACAGGAGCAATGACAAAAGGAAAAATAGTTTCATGAAAAAGGACATCTTTGGACACATGAATTCTCTTGGTAGCCAGATCTAAGACCTTGTAGTCTTTTGTATTAAAATGGTATCCAATGAAAATGTGGGGTGTTGTTCTTGGCTCAAATTTGTCCTTAAGGGTTTTCAAGGTAGTTGGAAAGCAAAGGCATCCAAAACTTATAAGGTGGGAGTAGGTTGGTTTCTTTTGATATAACAGTTCATACGGGGATTTGTTTTGTAGGAGTTTTGTAGGTAGTCTATTGATCAAATAGGTGGCAGTTAAGACACATTCCTCCCAATATTTCATGGGTAGTTTTGACTGAAACAGAAGTGCCCTTGCTGTCTCAAGAAGGTACTTATGCTTCCTTTCCACCACACCATTTTGTTGTGGTGTGTAAGGACATGATTTTTGGTGTATTATGCCCTTTTCTTGAAAGAAACAGGTTGCCTCAGTGCTTGTGAATTCCAGACCATTATCAGATCTGATGGTTTTCAATTTGGTATGAAACTGATTTTCTATGAGGGATATGAAGGCTTTTATAGTTTGAAGTGCATTGCTTTTGCATCTAAGCAGTTGTGTCCAGGTTGATCTACTGTAATCATCCACCATGGTTAAAAAGTAGTGATATCCATCATGTGTTGGTACATGGTATGGTCTCGATAAGTCAATGTGAAACAACTCAAACATTGAGCTGGTTGCAGTTGTACTCTCTGGGAATGACATTCTAGTTTTTCTAGCCATGACATATTGTACAAATAAAGGGTTGTTTGTTGGAAAATTTTAGGGGAACGGTAGATATACTAATCATTTTTACGAAAGGCACATGTCGTAATCTAGCATGCCATAAGAATTCAGTGTCATAACTATGAGTAATATTAACATCAGGGAAAGAATCAACAACAGAACATGAAATAGGATCAATAGAACAAGCTTCTTTATTGATTTCATGAAAGTATCTTACATTTAGTGGTGAAGCTTGGCATTCACTTCCAACTAAAACTTTCTTGCAGTAGTTTAAAAGAGAAACATGTTTACATCTGTTATGAGAAACAACATTACCATTTGTAGGTGGACAATTGTGACACTTTGGACAGAAAAAATACAGACCATTCCTTGCCTTACCAAGTGCCAGAGGGCTCTTCAGAGAATGGCCCTGCAGTAAGCAAGAAAAACTGTTAAAACTAACTATTCCTTTGAGTTGAACATCTAAGCAATGAACTGATATTAAATTGAACTTGAAGCTAGGTATAATCAATACTTTGTACAGAGTCAGTGTTGAATTCAAGCAAACATCACCAATTTCAGTCACTTTAACTTTGTATTTGTTTGGTAAGGTGATTAAGAAAGGATAAGGCAGTGTTCTAAGGTTTGTGAGAGTGTTTTTGTGTAGGTCATATGGTGGGATGCTCCTGAATCTATGATCTAAGAACCAACAGTTAATCTATCACATTTACATGACAAATCACCTATCTCAGTAATAGAAGAATAGCAAGCAAGTATACCTGCTAGGTTTGCAGGTCCACTTGACATATTTCCTGAGCAATCAGTTCTATTTCCAACCTGCAGAGTCCCAAGTAGATTGAGTAGTTGTTCATACTGGCTTTTGGACAGATGCTCAGGAGTTTCTTCACACTAACTTCTATCATCCTTAGAAGTATACACATTTGTTGCAGTTCCTGAACTTCTTCCTCTTGGGGTTCTTGTGTTGGTTGGATAACTATGGAGCTTGTAGCACCTGTATTTGGTATACCCAGTTCGTTTGCAGTATTCACAAAACAAGTTTGACCTGTTGCCAGTGCTGGAATTTCCCCTAAAAATATTGGTGTTGGAATTGCCTGCACCTCTTCATGTAGCTCCTCTATAAGAACTGTAGTTTGTATTGAAACCTTTGGATCATGCATTGTGTTGAGGTGATACAGAGGCATTTAGTGAGGTGGATTCCAAAGCCATGTGACTGAGGGGCTTCATTTCCCTCTGTCTTTCCTCTTGTGACAAAATGGCAAATGCTTATGCCATAGTTGGCTGACTAGACATCATGAGGATATTCCACGTACAACAGTATACACCTCATTTAGGCCCATCAAAAATGTATAAGTCTTCTATCTTGCTCAGCCTTATGCATCTTGGTTTTGCCACCACAAATACACACACAAATGCATTGAGAATTAACATCAAGAGTGTTCATTTCCTCCCACAGTTTCTTCACCTTAGTGTAATAACCAGTGACAACCAAAAAGCCTTGCACAAGATCATTTATCTCCTTCTACGGTTGATAGAGTTTGCAACCATTAGTCTGGTCATATCTATCCTCCAATTCTTCCCAAAGTTCCTTGGCATTGTTAATGTATTGCAAGCTATCTTGCAAATCCGGTGAGAGAGAATTTAAGATCCAGGGGTCACGTACCATGTCGTCACACCTTTCCCACTGCATGAAGGTTGGATCTGTAGGACTTGGTATCACGATTTTTCCATTGATGAATCCAGTTTTACTCTTAACAGATAAAGCCCTAAGAACTGCTCGTCTCCATGAACTATAGCTAGTTCCGTCAAAGACAACAGAAATTAAAGTAGAACCTGCATTTTCTGAGGGATGCAGATAGAAGGGACTATTGAAATCTAATCGAGTTGAAGTGTTGGTAGCAGCCGCGTCAGCTGGAACTTCATCCATAAAAGAAGATGAAGATTATTGTGAAGAAGAATTCAGTTATAGACGAATTGAGAAGATGAACTCACAATGAGTAAACTCGAATCAATAAAAAAGGAACAATAGTGAGATCGTCCGAAAAAAAAACAAGGAGAAGAAAATTGATAACAGAAATAAGGGCACATCAAACTCAATACAATACTCACGACGAGAGAGGAGAAGGAATCTCGTTGCTCTGATACCATGATGAAACCAGCACCATAAGCTGAGAAACGATAAGTTTCCTCCATTAATGGAGGTTGAGCTTTCACCAACAATCAAAGAGAAAATAAAAGATATTATTGAGAATGAAAAACTAACTGTAATCAATACAATGTATGTGTATATACACACTGATGGAGTCTAACACTTCTAACAAACTCAACCGACTAACTATGCTGAAAATGGTAAACTTGTGATTCCTAACTAACTAACTAACTCTGTGAATGAACAGTAACTAACTAATTCTGCGAATGAACAATGTACACTTAAACTAACTAAGCTACTAATCTAATTTTATCAAAATGATAATACAAACTTATGGATATTCTTAATAATTTTTAGAATTAGTGGGTATAAAACATATTTTTTTTCGGAAAAGGGTCAAAAATACCCTCCAACTATTCGAAAAGGTTTAAATATACCCTCCATTCATCTATAGGGCTAAAAATACCCCTCAATCCACCTTTTTGGCCTATTTTTACCCTTAAAACTTAACAAATTTTTTAAAATTATTATTATTAGTATTGTTTATTACGTGGCGTGTTCCTATTGGATAAAATAAAATCCCAACTCACCATTTTTTTCCAACCTGTCCGACCCATACTACATTTCCATGACCCAAATCCAACTAAACACAAATGACCCAAATTTAATACCCACCCTATTCGTCTTTCTTTTTGGAGCAATTCTTTAAAGGAATCCATGATGTAGAGGAAGACACATAACCCCCAACTTTCCTCGTAGCCGTTGCCATTAATTTTTATTTTTTTAAATAAAGCAGGTATTTTTCGAAGAACAATTGAATTTTAATGTGATCATAACGAAACCAGAGAATTAAAAGTTTAAATAGATTATGAATTAATTGAAGTATTCAACTAGATCGGATCAAATACGACAAACCAACTATGAATGAGACTGTATTGGGAGTAATATATTATTTAGAGGGATGATAATTATACATATAAAGTTCAACAAGATGAAAAAAAACAAGGGAGAAATAATTTTTCAAAATTCTTCAATGAATTCGTTATGGGAATGATGAGGTAGCCTCTGGCCTCTGCTTCATGGATGGTTTGAAAAATTGTTGCTCCAAGGGGAAGACGAAGAGGGTGAAAGATGCTGCTCCAAGAAGAAGACGAAGAGGGTGAGCATATTAAATTTGGGATTACTTGTGTAATTGTGTTTAATGGAATTTGGGTCATGGAGTCGTGGATATGGATCGGGGAGGGTCGGAAAAAATTGGTGAATTGGGGATTTTATTTTATCCAATAGGAAGACACCACGTAATAAGTAATACTAATAATAATAACTTTAAAAAATCTGTTAAGATTTAAGGGTAAAAATAGGCCAAAAAGGTAGATTGAGGGGTATTTTTGGCCCAATAGATGGATGGATGGTATATTTAAACCTTTTCGAATAGTTCGAGGGTATGTTTGACCCTTTTTGGTTTTTTTTTTAAAAAAAGTCAAATATTTCTTTCAAAATCTATGGCGAAACACATTGTGAGATCTACTTAAGAAATTTAAATTTAAAATATAAATATTGATAATAGTATATACTAACTTATACATGAGATCTACTTTTTAAATATTATTTAGAGCAGATTTGGTTGTAAAAGGTATCAAGTGTTGAAAAGAGAAAATAGTTAGCCGTACAACTTAAATTGGGAACATGTGTTCCAAGAATGAGGGAAGTAGACAAGTTAGAAAAGTAAGTAGTAAAATAGAATTTGTACTCTTTCTAAGATTTTTTTATTTTAGTGGTGTTTTCATCCACCCAATAATAAAGCCATCTTTAATGATAAAAAGATTAAAGTGGCTCCCATATTTCACTTTCACTATTCACAAGGAAAAAGAAATATTTATTCTCAATCATATATTGTAACATGATAATTTTGAACAACAAATTTCTATGAAAAGACCAACCATTTGTATATCCATCTCAATCCAAGAAGAAGAAGAAGAATATATACCTCCAAGGCCTATTGAAGCTAGTCTCCGCTAGGGTAAGGGTAAGCCTTAATCCGCAAAAATTTTGATCAATCCTGATTAGTATTTTTCAAAAAAAAATGACAGAAGATTAATATCATCTTTCATAACATTGACCTCTACTAGTTACTTTACTATTAGTTATATTTCTAATAATTATTTTTTATATAATCCTTATTCCTCCTTTTGATTTGCCAGTCCTCAAGACCTATGGTCTTCGTCGAGTGTACTATTACTATAAATATGTGTATAACACGTAGATTCTGGAGTTGTTCAATCGTAGTTTCGTAAGTTGACAAAATTGAACTAGTGTGGTACATGGTAATTTTTTTTGATATAATTATATATATTTAAAATTTACTGATCCAACTAATTAATTTAGATTTGTATGCACAAAATTCATAAGGAAAAAATGTTTCTCGATTAAATGTGAATGTATCTCATTGACACTACAATACATGATGATCAAATCATAAGACACTTGTGAATTGTGATAAATCAAATGGTACATTGAGGTGAAATAGAAAATGCAAATGGAGGATATTAATATTTCTCTTTACATAAGTTGTATTAGCCCCAGGCTGCGCCATACTTTAGAGATCTTAAAAAATGGCAATAACATTTCATAATTTAGGTAGGCATTTGGATATGATATTTGAAGAAACATAGTATTTTAAATTAAGTTTTAAAAAATTGGAAATTAATATTATATTTGAATAGGCATTTAACGTTTAAAAATCAATTTTGCCTTGTTTAATTCAGTCATTTTAAAACTGATTGATGTACAATTAGATTGACACACGAGAATGTTGTATATAGTCATAATATAAGGAAAAAATTATGCTATGTACCAAATTATAAGGAAACAACAAAGAATTTAAATTTTATTAAAAATTAGATGGATTGAGTTATATCTCAATTTTTTCGATCATTTCAATTCTATTTATTCATCCCAATAACTTTTAAACCATCAATAACTTATTTATTAACTTAGCGTATTTTATCATATTCCAAATTTAAATCCATCGATCCGTCCATTCAACACCCTCATTGTCCCACTCTAGTGAGATTCTAGTCATGTTAACATCGTCCACTATTAACACTTCCAAGTTACGTAGTAGAAACTTTGTCATAAAGTCCTTGTGATATAGATATGGAATATTAACTACAACCACTTGTCTAACTTGGACCATATTCTAAAGTCTTTCCAATTACAATGATGGAATGAATGATGGATGACAAAAATTAAGGGTGTGAAAATAATTCTCAAAATTAATCGAATTAACTAATAAATTGAATTTAATCGAATCTAATTATAGTCATATAAAAAATTAGAATAGAATTTTGTATTTTATGAAAAATGTTGAAAAATATTAAGTTGTACCAAATAAATATATTTATATTTAAAGTACTAAATCATGCTAAAATAAGTTTAATAAGTATTAGTTACATGACTAAATATTAAAGGAAATTAAATTAGATTATGTATTTGAATTGTCGAAACCAATGTAAAACCAAAGAACAAATATTCAATATTATTGTCATTCTTACTATTGAATTGATTTTCATTTTGCATTAGTATTAATTTGATTTTGATTTAAGCTTTATTATAATTACCAACATCTGTGGACTATAATCTTTATTGAACCATTTAGAATTCTAAGTTTCAAATTTGAAATAATATATTAAAAAATAAAAACTATGAAAAAGTATAAGAAATATTTTAAAATTATATTAAAGTATATATTTTTATGTATAAAATAAAATTTTAAAATTATATATATAATGTCAGGTTGGTTTAGTCTCGGGTTGGTTTTTTTTAGTTAAAACCAAACCAACCCAAATATAGTCGGGGTTTTTTTTTTCAATACCAAACCAAGTCAAACCAACCACTAGTCGAGTTTTTTTTCTCGATAGCGATTTGATTTGGTATTTGGTTCGGTTTTGTACACCCCTACATATCACTATTGGGCCTCAGGTGTAACTTCTTTTGGTTATAGTGTCACTAATATAACTATGCAGGAGCTTTAGTAAATTGCCCAAGAACATATGATGATAAAATGTTCGAAGTTTATAAGCTTTAGTTTGAATTTAGTAGCCTAACTTATACAGCTTTTGTAAAAAGAAATCACGAGCTTATCCATTTTGAAAACAATTCAGACGTATATGATTGAAGTTGAAAATTTACGTTTGATTTGCATGTAAAATTTGCTTAAATCTTAATCATCTGTATCTGAATTTGTTTTGTCAATTTTTGTTGTTGTTATTGTTGTGGTTGTGATTATTTTTCAAATATCAACAATCAACAATTCTACGCTCAAATAAGCTCAAATTTTAAACATAAATTTCATGAATCATTATGAACAAATGTCAATCATTGATTTGTTAAAACAACAATAAATCTAACAAATTCAGTTAATACCCTTTTAGTTTTTTCATATATGTTTGTGCTCAATCATATATGATTGAAACTCATATTAAAATTGGCTAAAATATCAGCCATGTGTAGATTTTTTGCCACCAAAAATACCGTTTTTCTTCTTCAAATTTCAAAACTCAAATATACTCCGAGTAAGCTGAATTTTGAAACATATGTTTCATGTATCGTAAAAGAAAATTCAATCAATCAATTAGTCAAAACAACAATAAATTTAACAAATCCATTTAGTACCCTTTAAACTTTTCTATGTATGTCTGTGCTCAATTATACATGATTGAAACACACGTTAAATTTACCTGAAATTTCAGGCGCATAATATAGAAGATGAAGAAGAGAAAAAGAAGTCCTGCACTTTTGCCTGAAAGTTACCTAATATTTTTTTAGCAAAATAAATATTAGTTAAATAGGGCAACCAAAATAAAACACCCGATATAATTTTAGAAAAATAAATGATCTAATCTATATATGGGGTAATTTCACTTTTTGATCAGCTAATATTACAAATATCATTTTTTGGTTTGCCTCATCGATAAGACATGGCTAAATGAGATTATCCAAGAACTTTCAAAGAAAGCCCAGGTCTTATTGTATAGCGATATTTTTATGTAATTACAAAATTACGTGTATAAGCAATTATATACTAGTTAATTACTTAACATAGCTATAGTTTATCTTAATTACAATTCGCGACCTACTTTTAGCTATAATTACGCGGCCCAGTTTTTTAGTTTTGTATAATTCACACGTTTGTATGATTCAGAATTTGTATAGTATAATTTGTATAACTTTTGTATAATTCAGAATTTGTATAATATAATTTGTATAACTGTTTACACTTCTAATGTTTGTAATTGTATAAATTCGTTACTTCGAGTTTATACAAAAATAATGAAATTATACAAATGTACCCGCAAATTATACAAACCTACGAATTATACAAACGAGACAGCTTAAATTGTAACTATTGCCCGTAAATATGTAAACTATAGCTATGAAGCATAATTAAGTTTATTATAGTGGCTATTTGCAAAAGTTCTTCTTTCTTATTTTATAACATATATACACTGATATATGTATGATGTATCCCTAAATTATAGACACAATTCTCTTAGGTGTAAGCATATTGTATATGTACTATTAATGTGTGTGTCTATATATATATATATATATATTGCACAAAATTGTAATTGATTAACAATAAGATGTGTGTTATATAAAAAGAAAAAGATGTTGCTTATTTGTGATCACAATTGATCTATCTCTTACACTTTTTGATTTTTATATAGGGAAAAGGGTCTGAAAAATACTCCAACTTTGGTCGAAATTGATGTTACGATACCAAACTTTGGAAAGGATCTTTTACCCCGTTGTACTATTTAACAGTGTATTTTAAAGGTATATATGTGCCTACGTGGACATCATAAATATTGCATCATTTTAAATAGTAATGTGTCCACGTGGGCACATATATACCTTTAAAATACACTATTAACTAGTGCAGGGGGTAAAAGGTCCTCCATAAAGTTTGGTATCGTTATAGCAATTTCGACCAAAGTTAGAATATTTTCCATACCCTTTTCCCTTTTATATAGTACGGTCGTTTTAGTTCTTTAAAAATTCTCCTTTTAACACTAAAAAAGAAGATAACTAAGCTACGAAAGAATATAGCCTATAGGTATAAATGAAGAAGAGAATTTATTTATTTTTCTAATCAAGGAATATAATAAAATAATAGAATAAATTTCGTTGTCAATTTATCTTCATGTGTCTTAAGAAGACATGTTCTTTGGTAATGTATAATATTGGAGAAAAGCTTAAAATAATCCATATCTTTGGCTTTGGATTTAGATTCATGTTCTGTCATATAGAGTAATAATAGTCTTTCATATTTATAGTATTGATACAATTTTAGTCCTCCATCAAATATATTTTCTTGAGATTGAGAGGTTCACCGCATCATATTTCACATGTAATAATATAAATTTTTCTTTCCTTGCAATGTTATTTATCTACAACAAATTGATATAGTTCGAAAAATAAATATATATATTTGGTTTAGTTATAATGATTTTTGGACTGTACAAAATAATAAAGAGCACTCTTCTTCTCACTTGTCTCTCTCATAAAATTATTGTTTCTATTAAATATAGAAGAAGACGACCGAACAATCCATATACTAAATTGTAGATAAAATCAATGTAAAAATTGAGAAAGAACCAAAAATGCACTAAAATTACAAACACAAGGGATTATAAGTGTTCTATGTGGAGAAAAAGAAACAAGAATAATTATGAGTTTTAGCCCAAAGATAAAAAGGGACTATTTTGAGCTTTTTCTTCTATCATATTGTGTTTAATAATTAATTTCTTTCACATTTGATAGTTACACTTTACAGGTAATTAAAGATATCTATCTTTAATTAATAGAATTAATAATTTATTTATTTTTTACCTCTCCCTCAGAACCACCTTTTCGTATTGTTAGAGACTCGAGTTCACAATCTTAAGGTTGAAAGTTATGAGTGTTTACCATCCAAGCATCTCTCTCTAACCATAATTTGAAAAATAAGACAAATAATTTTTCTCAACAGACTAAAATACACTAATTACTAAGTAAAAGTTAATCTATAATAGTGTCAATGTGTATTTTATATATATACAAGACAAATCCGAAATAATATTACAACAATGTCGTTCAATTTTGGAATATTATGCAATCGAGTTCATCGCACATAAATTTATAATTAGAGAGAGAAAATATAAAGAAGGAGAAGTTGCTAAGAGGAGAAAGATTGAAGCCACAAATCAGCATCAATAAAAGATGAGTTGAGGAATGGAAGAGCTTGTGTATCGTTAAGTCTTTGAACATATGGCGCCCTCAGCGCCATATTGGATCCTGCTCCGGAGCAATTATACTCCCCATAAAAGATTGTCCTATAATAATTAAGTTAAAAATTAATTAAAGAATGTAATTTTTATTGCTATATAATTTATATTATTTTTTTTAGATGAAATGATTATACAGTTACTTAACTGGTCTCTCATTGGGTCATTCAAGTCATTCCAACCCTCAGGAGCCACGATATCTGTCATGTAAGTGTTAGCAAAGACGACGGTGGAGTAAGGCCTCCACGCACGCCCCAACCAAATTCTACCAGTGCCTCCTAAAGTGCAATTCACAAAAGCGAAACCACTATTTTCGTCTTTGGTAGCTCTGCCGTGTGCTGTTACTGCCCCGTTTATCGACTTCACTCCTGGGGCTACTGGGCTTGCTATTGATATTAATTGACAGTTCTACATTTGCGCACTTGAAACTATTGGAATAAAAACATAACATGCATGTACGTATATATATATTTTTTTAAAAAAAAAAAAATTATTTACACGATTAGGTGAAATTAATTAAAGAATGTAATTTGTGTACCTCGTAGATTGATTTTCCATTGCCAAAAATGAAGTCGATGGAACCTTGAATATAACAATCCTTAAAGTAATGACGACCGCGATCGTCATGAAGGGTATCCTGAGCTCCGAAAAATCCACAACCCCAAAAGGCAGCTTCATCTCCGGCTATCCTGATCGCCACTGCTTGTGCTCCTACCGCCCCGGGTACCGGCATTGGAGATACATTCTGTATTTATTGTAAACTTAAAATATGTACGGATGAAACTAAGTATTAATGTGATAGCGTTCAATTGAACATCGTTCGTTTAAAATTTATAATGTGGAAACAAATAGTTGAATTTCGTGTACATATAAATTATTGAGACATAAGGAAGTTTCTAGTGTAGTGACAAAGGTTGTTCAAAAACAAATTTAGTTCACAAGATTGGTGTGTTATTTAGAATTAAGTTTTTTTTTAATCTTCTTGTTAATTATAATTTCTTACTTGTCGCTGAATGCGAGTATTGTGGACAATGGAATTACAAGTAGTAAAACATTCTCTCTATTCATATTTACTTGTCCATATTTGATTTGACATACTCAAGCAATCAAATTTTTTTAAAATAGTATTTACTATATCATCCCTAATTATTATAAGTCATTATCTAAATTATTGGAAATGAATAATACTTAATAGTAAGGTTAAATTATACATAAAATAATAAACTATCTCTTGGTTTTTCGACAAATAAAAGTGAATACCTATTTTTAATATATTAAACAGACGGAGGGAGTAATAGTTGTACTTTCCTGCGTGAAATGAAAGAGAAAGAGAAGGTACTAAATCGTCTTTGTTAAGTAGCACTTTATCCCTAATGTGGTACTTTCTGACGCAAATATAATCCAAATTTAATTGAGCGTTAATGCGAATACCGAATGAAACCCCACCAAAAAAAAGAAGGGTCGATGATGATATTATATTATATTATATTATATTTATATACCATGAAACTTATATTCTTGGCAATGAAATTGGTAGAGAAAACTTGGACAGAGCCACTGTAAAATGTTCCATTTGCAGAATTGGCTGTGTCATTCCACACGATAGCTGTTGTCGTATACCCTTGCCCTTGAAATGTTATGTTAGGTTTTGTTTTTGGAATAATCACCTTTTCACTGCATTTTCAATCAAACAAAACAAAAATACGTTACGTATGCAGTTTTTAAATACGTAAATTTTATTTTAAAAAATTGAAAGATTCCATGTCCTAATTGACAATCAAAAATTCAGAAGTTTGACCGTCAAAAATCAAATTATGTCACATAAATTGAAACAGAGAGAGTGAGTAATAACTACTCCTACTTACAAATAAATGCCATTGCTTATCCATATTAAGCTTCTTTTGACACTAAAATTCCCAACAGAATCAACTGCAGCTTGCACTGTGGTGAAATTGCAACATCCATTTCGATCAACGCAGATAATTGACGTGTTACTAGGGTCTATAGTTGGAAAATTTGGAGTAAATTTGTCACAGGGCGATTGTCTTTCCTTATCATCATCAGTGTCATGACGATGATGATGGTGATGGTGATGGCGATTAACAATACATAACGATAAAGCTGTAGAGCATCGATCAAGAAAGCAGTTGAAGTAAGTTCGGGGCGGTTGAGTTGATGCTAAAACAGCAAAGATTGCTATGAAAATTGGGAAATATATGGCCTTAGGATTCATTTCTCTTGATGGAACGATAAATAAAGAAGGTGACAATAATACTTATATATATATATATATATAGAAGGGTGACATTTAAAAATTGAGTTCGTGTATTATTATACCTTTAAGAAAACCTTATGATAAAAAAAGAAAATAAAGAAGTAAGAGTAGTACTTTAATTGAATGAAGTATAAGAATGGTTGGCATGTCTTGCAAATTACCCTTTCCTTTTTTGGGACAATACTATACGCAATACCTACCAACACATCAAATGAATGATGGATTTTATGCCTCTGCCTTGATTTAAAATAAGTGGTATTTTACCTAATTAATCAAAATAGTATTAATTTTATTTTTCAAATTCGATGTCAATTAGTATAATTTTCTATGAACAAATACATATATATTTTTTCTATTTCTTCAAAGACGTTTGATACACACATATAATACCATGCTATATTATTTTCACGCTACATATGCACATTCTCTTTATACTTGTCAACTTTGATAATACAAATTTAATTAAGGTTAATTTAGTCAATATTCTCCGCATTAGTTTGTAGGAGCAGACAGATTTGAAGAAGAAGACAAAAAGAAAATACTTCAGGTTACTTTAGACGGGCAAATTATCTTTTTAGTTCATACTTATATAAATTGAAGTTTGAGGTTGATATTGTAAAAAAAAAAAACTAAATTAAATTAAACGTCAAAATATTACAAAAAATCTTAATTTTACATGATATTGTAAAAAAATAATAATTTATAAAGCATAGTATAAAAATTAGTGGTGATGGCAATTAGTGTTCTATTGTTGATTATTTATATCCAAATGACATTATAATGTCCACTTAAATATACTAATATCTTGAAACACAACTATAATAAATTAAAAAGCAATTAGTTATTAATTAGCAGAAAGCTCGGAAGGTTAATTTAATGTGAACCACATTATTTAGTTCCTTGCTAATATTCTTTCATGAGAAACATAACGTGAAGTTTTCTTGAATCCATCTATCAAAGAGGGGGATGTTGCTACTATATATTATTATTGCTAGAAATGCAATTTTGAGTTTAGATTTCTACACTTGGAAGCAACTCAAAGATAGTTTGGCTAATAGTAGTTAAATTTCAAAGTCAAGTCCAAGTTGGGCAATGTTTTGAAGAACAGAATCAAATATTAGAATAGGTAATTAGCAAGGAAGGTGGAATTTTACGAGTGTAAAATTAGAGTTCGAATTTGTCAAGAATAGTATAAATTGATCCTACAAGAGTTATGTAAATGTTGCCCTATTTGTATGGGTTATTGTTGACAACAAATTTTGAATACGAAAAATTAACTGCAATCAAAATAAATAAAAGAATATTTTTATTGATAAATCTTGTGGGTATAATTTTATTGTTCTTTTAGTTCTTTTTCTTATAATATTTCTTCGTTATTGAAGGACAATCAGTAGCGTGTTTTTCAAATGTATGATGACTCACATCTCCTTGAGATGTATTTGATCTCCGAAAACATCAGACAACACTTCATTGTTTCGGGCTGATCTCTGAAAAGGATTTCATTGAGCACTACTTAGAAGAACTTTATAGTTGTACCGATGTTTCTTTGTGTCACGGTCCAATCCATCGGGCCGTGCGAAACCTACTCTAATACCTAAATAGGAGAACCCTCAACACTCAAACCAATCATGACATACGGAAAAATAAAAGAAACATAATCTAACACCCTATAAAGTTATGAAATCACTATCAATTAATTTATGTTGGTGTTTTAAAAAATGGGATAACAAAAAGAATTAATTGAAATATCTCCCAATATTTTTATTAAGCATAATATGAATTTAAATAGCCATCTTGATAACATAATTTACAGAAAATCCGCATAACAAAAATTCACAAAGGCTAAATAAGCTCAACAATTAAAACAACTTAATAAAGATTTAAAGTTCAAATTCATTCTAAATCTAAGTAACTTATTTTGCTAAAAATTTATTGAAGTAACTAAAAGCAAACTCAACACTTCTCCTTTGTTTTAGATATTGCAATTTTAAAAGGGATAATGCATAAGTACCCCTTAGACTATGACCGAAATCCCAGAGACACACCTAAACTTAACCAAGATCATGTTACCCCCATGAACTCATTTTTTCATATTTTTGTGCCCCTTTTGTGTTGATGTGGCACCTTCAACCACTCAAGTTGGTTGTGTTTGTACACACTTGCCCTCCACGTGTGTAAATATTATTATTTTAATTAAAAAATATTTTTTTTAAAAAAATTAATATTTAAAAAAAAAAAGAAAAGAGAAAATGGTTTAAAGCCCCCCCAACCTAAACCCGAAATTCCAACTACACACTCGAACTTCACGGGTGTCCTATTACCCCCCCTGAACATTTTATTTCTCTATTTAGTGCACACCTGAGTGCTGACCTGTCATAGGAGGTGAGAGCACCTCCTCTAGGCGCGTTAGAGGCAATAAATTGGCAATGGTCATCTTCCCCAAATTAAATAAACCTTTGTTCCTTCTTCCCCACCATTAATCCTTGTTCCTTCTTCAATATGTTGACGATTTTCTTTCAAAAATGGCTAAGTTTTAGTTGTTTATGTTCATTTCTACTTTAAATCTTGAAATTAGGGTTTGTAATTTGCTCTAATTTCTTATTTAAGTTCTCTAATTTGAATGTTGAATCTTCTCTAAATTCATTAAAAATGACAAATGAAAACTTGAATAAGCTTTGTATCGATAAATTAGACCCAATGCTCAACATTGTAGTGAGATGCAAACATGAAATTTTGTTGAATTTGCAAACTTTTTGGTCGAAATTAAATTCGACCAAGAATTGGGGGAGATGAAAAGGAGAAAGCAAAAAGAAAGAATTGGGGGTAAGGGGTGAGGTCGTTCGATCTTTAAGAGGGAAAAGGAAAGGTTGAAGTGGGGCCCGCGCGTGCAAATCACGTTAGTTAATATATTTGGTTTATGTGTACTGGTCAGCACTCAGGTGTGTACTAAATAGAGAAATAAAATGTTCAAGGGGGTGATAGGACACCGGTGAAGTTGGAGTGTGTAGTTGGGATTTCGGGTATAGGTTGAGGAGGCTTTAGACCATTTTCTCAAAAAAAAACAATCATTTTTTTAAAAAAATAATCTTATTTTTTTAATCTTGTATTTAAATTAATTAATACATTTTTTTACCTTGTATCGAAACTTCGTTTTTTACCTACATTCATTGTTTTTTCTCTTTTATTTTTCTATTAATTTTATTTTATTTGTCTTTCGTTTTGATTTGATTTCAAATGTCTTATATTTAAAATAAGTTAATTTTGAACGGATATCAAAATAAGTGAAGAAAATCAAATAAAACATAAAAAAATTAAAACGTTAAAATTAAAGGAAACTTTTAAGTTTTTTTTTTTTGAAAAAAAATACACATAATTTTTTTAAATAATTAAAGTGAAAAGATAATAAATTAATTAGAAAAAAAATTAAAAGTGAAAAGAAATTAAAATAAATATTTTACAAAGAAATAAATAAAAATAATTAAATATATATAAATTTTATTGTCAATAAATATGTGTACTAACTAATTATAAAGTTACCAATCAAAAAATGACATGTGTCCGATTTGTGCACTCATCACTTGCCTTCAAGAGAGTGTGCACACTCTCTATGCCATGTCAGCGTTTGCGTTGTATTTATTCCATTTTAAATTAGTTTACGGGGGGTAATAGGACTCTAGTTAAGTTTAGGTGTGTCTCTGAAATTTCGATCATAGTCTAGGGGGTACTTATGCATTGTCCCATTTTAAAAAGTTGCTCCTCCTCGATTTCTGCTTCTGTTGTTTGTGCTTGATGATTATTCTTAAACTTGCACACTTTTATAACATGATCAGCTTGTTTGCAATTTTCACATATTGTGTTAGGTTTCCATCAATAAAAAATGTTCAAGTGTGTTCTTCTTGTAGTAAATATACCCAATGATAAACCTTTCAAATATAATTCAAGTTTCATCTAGTTAGCTTGACATGAACTTAAAAGGACGGTATTAGTGAGCTAAGAAGGAGAGTCAAGCTACTAAGAGTAGATTAAGCGGCTTTATAGGTTTATATATATATATATATATATTTATTTATTTATAATCTCTTCGACCACACGCTTACAACAACCTATATATTCCACTTTGACAGCTCAAATATGCTATCTAGGCACATATGAAAGATCATAAACTTAATTAGAACCTCGTTCTACATACGATATCGGGTACACCTCTTAATGCTCTTGCTAATCTAATGACTTAGCCACACTTCATTGCCCTCATCTAAGAGTCATAATACCACACTTTTATCACTCACATTTATCGAAAAGTAGCACCTTAATTCCTCACCTAAGTTATGTCAAACCTACTAGATTAGATCTCCAAACTAACATCATCACCTTCATTTTGTCATCCTTTTTATCACGACACTCATCTCAACTTCAAGCTTAGTGTCTAGTACTAAACAAAAATATCAATATAATCACATACTCTACTAGCTTACGACTACTAGATAAAATTAAGAAACACTCACCCCCACTAAGATCACATGCCAAGTAGTCAATCTTTATCGTCAGTCTGCCTATTTACAAATTACCGTCACATTTCCTTTCACAACCCGTATTATTTATCAATTCACTACACTTTATTGCCGAATTAGCTCTTTGACCCTCTGAATACCATAAGACTCTCCCTTCTAAAATCATAATCTCAAATTAGATTTATCACCTCGTGAATACTCTGCTCTTCTATTCAACACCTATACTTGATCTTCATTAACACAATGACACATCGACATAAACTTATTTCTGATTAAAGTACACTCTAACTCAACATAATTAATAACTATTCATCTACCTTCTATCATTAAATTTACACAAAATTATCACTCTTTAGCCTACAAATAAGGGGAAAACTCCTCATTAATTATTTACTAGGTACATGACTGTAACTACATACTTTACTCAATAACTAACATCGTTCTTAGGTTCCTACACTTCTAAATGCATACTTCTAACTCTAGGCACTTCTACTATTACTAGCTCATAATATCGCAACTCACATTATCTGTCAAGTGAAGATAATGTCCAAGCATTCTAAAACACACTTCCCTCTTAAAAGGTATCACTTGAAACAAGCTTTCGAGAAGAGAGTTTGAGAGTACATCTCGCCTTGGCTCAAACACACGATTCATATGAATAAGGATGCATTCTTTCAAATCAATATACTTAAGCACACTAACGGGCATCTCACAAGCCTCTCTGCAGTCTCTTGACTTTCAGAAGACTTTATCCGAAAGTAACTCATAAGGATCTAGGTTTTGCTATTTCAAGCACCTTGAGTACGAGGGGTAGTTGAATGGATTTGAGAAACACGAGTCTGAATAAGTTCCTTATCACACAGTTCTATTGCACGATAAATTATTTAAATGATTTTATTAATATAAACTAAATTATTTTTCCATGTTAGATTCTTTTTTATGATAAATTTTAGTTGAATGATTTTATTGATTATTCAAAAAAATAAAATCAGTAATTTAGCTAGATAAATTCATAATATTGAGTAGAGATATCAACTCTTATTATCTATGATTCATATAAGAAATAAAATTCACAAAGAATTTCACTTTCATTGTGTGCTATTTTCCCAACAACTACGGGTGTGTTTGGTGTGAAGAAAAATATTTTTGGAAAATGTTTTTCGATTTTCCCATGTTTGGTTGGCTTAAATGTTTTGGAAAATATTTTCTACATCAACTCATTTTCCTCAAATTTAATGAAAATGACTTCCCTTGATAAAAAATCAAGAAAAACATTTTTCAAAACTCTACCACGTACCTCGAACCCGACCCTACCCATCCAATTTTTATTTTTTTTAATTTTCTTATTTTTTAAATTTAAAATATATTTTACTCCTACCCCATACACCACCCCCAACAAAAAAAGTAAAAAAATTTAAAATTTGTATTTTTTTAATATATCAAATTTTAAAATTTGT
>JAJOOR010006415.1:0-47773 GCA_036250505.1 Solanum acaule
ATATATATATATATATATATATATATATATATATATATATACATAAAATTCACCTCTCTCGCTCGCCTCTCTCCTCCCTCTCCCAATCTTGCTCGTCACTCTCCTCCCTCTCCTAATCTCGCTTGCCCTTCTCCTCCCTATAACATGTAGCTACGATTCGTAATTAGCAAACTACAGCTATGAAGCGTAATTAAACTATTTTTGAGTTGCTAGCTATATGCGAAAGTTCCCTTTTTTTTCAATAGTATATAGTAGTACACACTACACTACACTTACATGCAAATTTTCTCCTTCATTTGTTATTTATATCAAATCAAATAATTTAACATTAGTTGTTAAAGATTAGAGAGAAATTACTTATTATTTAATTATAAATAAGTGATAAATATGTGTATAAAAGACGTATATGCTGCATTCATTAGTTTGATATAAATGTTGAGTTCGATTAAATTTTAATCCTAAACTTTAGTACCCTCATCAACACATTTTTACTTTTTTTTTTTTTTAAAAAGAAATAAAAATAATAATTATATGATACTTATTTGCCTATTCCTTTAAGAAAGGAGTGGGACATTTTTATATTTAGCAACTCGCTTATTATAGTATTCTCATTTTAGTGGTAACAATTTTCATATAGCTAGGAATGATATATCATATTTAGGACTACAAAATTCTAAAGACACTATGATATATTCTACATATTTAATTTAACATGGTCATTAATTTACTTCATTTTATCAAGTTAAATCAGAAAAATTAGTACAATTTTTTCGATCAAAGCACAATATGATTTTTTTTCAGGTTTCCAGTCTAAAGTCGCAAGACAGAGGGAAACAAAATTCGTAGTATGAAAGTCAACAGAAGGCTATTATAAACTTTTAATTTTCATAACTTCGTTATCATTCATCCATTAGAAGTCAATATCAAATTGTTACAATTTATTTATGAACTTCATTTCTAGCGCAAGTACAAAGATGTATCGTTTTCCGTGAGAAACTCAAATCCTTTCATACTTTTTATTTTCCTAGCTAAGTACTCCATTAATATTGAAGAGCTCCATTTTTACTTTCTGCATGGGAATTTGTTGGGGGCTTCGAATATAAAAGGCCCAACACCAAAGAAATCAAACATTGGGCCATGATTACCAGGTGGCAGGATAGGTTTCAATACAGCACCAGATTTTCCATTGTTGTAATTTGTTGGCACATTGCAAATTGGTTTGGGTGATTTCACTAAGTATACTCTGCATTTGTGTACATCTCCTCTGGCTAAAGATATTGGTGTGATAGAGAAATCACCATTCTTGTCTGTCAATGCTGTTTGAACATTTGCCTTCCTTCCATTATTGTGACACACTAGCTTCACTGAAGCTCCTGTAGTGTATATAAACCACACAATCATTGTTAATTTTAAATGTAATTATAAGCTCATGAATCATAATAATTGCAAAAGACAATGAAGTAAAAATTAAGATACTAAGATATTTTCAAGTCAGTTTTTGATTTGTGAAGTGTTCGACAAATAAGTAATGAAGTATTTGACAAGGTTAAAAATAACTTAAAATAAGTTTTTATGGCTTTTTATTTTTTTACTTAAAACCTATTTTTTTAAGCCAATTCAACCGGCTCTTTCTCGGTGCATATACATACAATTTCGGGGCAGTCCAACCAGGGGCGGACCTAGTCATTTTAACTACAGTTCGACTGAGTAAGTAAAAATGATTGTAATTCGAATCACATAGATTAAGAATCCTGGTCCCAATTCTCAATCCAAAATTATTTAAGTTTGACAAGTTTTGGTAGGGCAATTGGGCGGATTGAGTCAAATTTGGGTGGGTTAGGTTAAGACAACAATCGGGTCAAGATCCAATCCAACTTAAATTTGTTTGGATCAAAACAAATTAGATAATGGATTATATAATATGTCAATTCAATTTTTACCGAGCTTAATTGTTTTATTTGTTCTTTTAAACTATTTTAGTATCCAAGAAAATTATTTTTTCTTTATTATGACTGTATAAAAAATTGAGAAAAAGGTTTTTAAAAATATTCTGATAAAATTTCTCATTAGTCAAATCGGATTACATATCAATCCAATTTTGAACGAATTGAAATGAGTTAGGTTAAAATGAGTTAAGGTAATGAATTGGTGGATCAACAACCTGTCAACTCGGTTCTATTGTATGTGGCACTGTTTTAGTAACTTTTTACACGTCGCATTTGTGTTTGTGTTTGCGTAAATGCAAATAGAATGAGAATAGAGTAATGAAGAGAAATAAGGGTAGTGAAATAACCGTGGAGTGGGGAGGCTTTAAAGAGAGAAGGAAGCCCTCTGTTACTGCAAGATTTGCAATTCACACGGCCTACGACGATTAGTGGCTTTCCGGCGGGATGAATTGTCGGCGGTGGAGGCTTAACAGGTGGTGTGATTCGTGGAATAAATGGGGGACTTAGAGTTGGTGGAAATGGTATAATAGGTGGTGGCTCAACAAATGGCGGTTCATGAGAAGCGGGTGGTGGCTCCTGATCAACGGGTGGCTCGATGTTTGGCGGCTCATCATAATCAGTTGGTGGTGGTGGTGATGACCTGATAGGTGGTTTATTAGTTGGTGGTGATGGCGGTGGTGTTCTCCTTATTGGTGGCTGAGTAGCTGGTGGTGGTCTCCTTATTGGAAGTTGAGTAGGTGGTGATGGCTGCGGCGGTCTGTTTATTGGTGGCTGAGTAGCTGGTGATGGCTGCGGCGGTCTGCTTATTGGTGGCTGAGTAGCTGGTGGTGATTGTGGTGGTGGCTGAGAAGGTGGTGGTGCACGTTGGATTGCTGGTGGCGGAGCAATTGGTGATGGTGGAGGTGTTTGTTTTTGTGATTGAGCTGGTGGTGGTATTGTTGGTGGCGGTGGAGGTGTTTGTTTTTGTGATTGAGCTGGTGGTGGAGGTGATTGAGCTAGTGGTGGTGGTGGAGGTGATTGAACTGGTGGTGGTGGTGACTTAACTGGTGGTGGTGGTGGTGATGGTGAGGGTGGTGGAGGTGATTGAACTGGTGGTGGTGGTGACTTAGCTGGTGGTGGCGGTGATGGTGGTGGTGGTGGTGATGGTGAGGGTGGTGATGACTTAGCTGGTGGTGATGGTGAAGGTGATGGCCGTTTAGCAGGTGTAGGGGTAGATGGACTTTTCTTAGTAGAGCGTCCAAAGAACCCTTTGGTTGAGATGATATCATTGTCCTCATGATGATTGTCTAATGAAGAATTTTCAGTGACTTCACCAAAGCTGAGCTCTGAGAAAGAGGCAACTACTAATGCTAAAACTTGCATGAGCACTATGGCCTTTACTGACGTAAAAGCCATACTTAATTTGTTACCTCAAATCAACTCATGTAAAAGGAAGTGAGGTGAGAATGAATTTATAGGAGCTTCATAAGCCATATATGTACGAATTTTGTGACAATAATAAAGAAAATAAATAAAAAGGCGATACACATATTCATATACTCCCAATAACAATGTTTATTACATTATCAGTGTCTATATGCTACAAGGTTAAATTATACATATATGCTGATATTGCTCTCTTAAAATTTTAGTGGTGTAAACCTAATGTTTTAATTAGTTTCCTCTAAAGTTTGTTTTAATGAGGAAGGAGCGAGAAGACAAATATTTCTTAGCTTTATATTTGCATCCATTAATTATTTGAATTCTGGTAAATAATTAATTAATTTAATTTGTTGTTTCCTTTATACTCTCTTAACATTCTAGGACCTGCACTTTTACAGAAAGAACTCAATCACCATAGCAAAAATTTGATGAAACATGGGACGTGGACATTATCTTTCACTGCGGAATAAGCCGTGTGATGAGAGTATTTTAGTTGGCTTACAAATGACCAAACATTTGACATGACATTGTTTTTCTTTTCTCATTTTGCTGGTTCTTGAAATAACACAGTAATTAATGTTCAATAGGTCATTAATATAAGAGAATAGTCTTTTCGTTTTGATTTTGATTTTGATTTTAATTTTATCGGATACAATGTACAATATGTATGACAGTGGATGTTTGAAATCAAATTAAAAAGAATACTGTGATTAATTAGAAGGACTAAGAATATTGTGAGGCATATAAATATTCTTCTCTTCTTATAGAACATGATCAGTTTCAATTAATTTTTGTAGGCATACATTAATGAATACAAAAGAATCTCATGAGTATATACATTAGTCATTTAGAAATATATCGTAAGTTATTTAAATTTTATATATGTGTTAAAAATATAATTGACTACGTATAAATATAAAATTTTAAATTCAATTAGATTATGATATCCCAATTCGTAAATTTGAAATTTTGAATCTGATAAATTTCTTTAGTTTTTTTTCTCGTAGCAAATAATGTCGTAATACAAAGTTTCAAAATAGATGCTTGCTCATGCAATTCGTTGCGGATCAATTATGTCATTACAAATTTTCTTCCACGGTATATACATTCATTCTTGCAGAAATGCAAAAGCAGGGTAAAACCGTAAATAAAGCTTTGTAGGTAATTTGACTCTATTTTCGAACTCAGTCTGTCTTTTTTTACACCTCTGGAGTTATAATACAAGGTAATTTTTTTTTTGGTATGTTTCAAAATTTAAAACCGACTGGAAGACTTCAGCTATTATCTTATAAAGTTTTTAATTAATTCCATGTCAAGAATTTCTGTCATTGACTGAGATTAGAGGTGAGAAATGGACGGATTTGAATTTGGACAGTTCAAAACACAATTATCTTATAAAGTTTAATTAATTCCATGTCAAGAATTTCTGGCATTGACTGAGATTAGAGGTGAGAAATGAACGGATTTGAATTTGGACAGTTCAAAATGTGTTTGCAAGTTAACAAATAAAACGAGTTATTGATCCGTCCAAAAGTTATGGACCAACTCGCCCAATTTTATTGAATTTTGATTGCTTTATTTATTCTTTCATGACTATATATAATTGATAAAATTAGGTTTTTATGAGTTAATTTTACCACCTCTAATTGAGATCATCAATTGTTCCAAATTGACTTCACAATATTTTATCATCTCCTCAATATAGGAGTATATCGTAAATTTGTCGGAGATATATGAACATATTGATTTCATGTCAAAACAATTTCCTCTTTAACATCATCAACACTTCGCCAATGTCGTTGTTTATGTACAACCTTTTTTACGCGATCGAAGTTAATAATAAAGTCAAGTCTTCAACTTTTCATATATAATTTTGACCCATTTGATTTTGTATACAAAGTTTTTCTCCTCTGTAACTGTGTATAGAAAAAAAAAAAGGAAAAAATTATTTTCCATAACTTATGTCTTTATATTTTTTTTTTTTCTATATATCTCCTTAGTAACTGCATCACATAAAATGAGACCGATCGTGGAATTAGTGTCATGCTACCGGCATTTGTTTTCCATGACTGAACAATGCTCTTATAATTTTCTATGCATAGCGCATGGTATTTTGCTTGATGCTTCAAATATAAAAGGTCGAACACCATATAAATCAGACATGGGTGGTTGTACCGGGACAAGCACTGCAGGGGTAACAATCGGTGGCTTAGGGGGTACGATATGTTGCAATAGAGCACCTGTTTTTCCGCCATTGAAGTTTGTTGGGACATTACAAGTGGGATTTGGTGATTTCACTAAATATACCTTGCACTTGCCGATATCTGCTCCGATTAATGATTTGGGTGTAAGTCGAAACTCACCATTCTTGTCTGTAATGGCTGATTGAACAATTGCATTCTTTCCGTTATAGCAAACTAGTCTCGCAGAAGCTCCTGCAAGAATAGTAGTATTAATTAGCATAAGGATGAAAATTTAGTAATTTCAAAAGATATTAAACGATGAATATAAGTTTTCAAATATTAAGGTATACATGTGGCAATTATGGAGAAAAAAGTGTGTTAATTAAGTAATTACCTTGGAGTGGGGTAGCGTTGAGGAGATTGGGAACTCCATAGCTATTGCAGGGTTTACAGTAAACAACCCCATTCACCGTTAGAGTTTTGACGGCGGGAAGAGATGGAGGTAGAATAGGCTTAACTGGTCGACGTGGAATAACGGGTGGTTTCGCTACTGGTGACGATGGAAATGGGGCTATTATTACAGGTGGATGAGGAGCTGGTGATGGAGATGGTGCCATAACCGGTGGATTAGCTATTGATGGAGGAGGAGCTGGTGGAGGCGATTTCTTAGAAGGTGGTCGTGATGGAGATGGTGCCTTAACTGGTGGTGGAGTTGGCTGTCTTGCTGGTGATGGAAATGGTGTCTTAACTGGTGGTGGAGTTGGCTGTCTTGCTGGTGATGGAAATGGTGTCTTAACTGGTGGTGGAGTTGGCTGTCTTGCTGGTGATGGAGATGGTGCCTGAGGAGGTGGCGGTGGTGGTTGCTTTGCTGGTGGTGGTGCCTTAACTGGTGGTTGCTTTGCTGGTGGAGGTGGTGTTAGCTTTATAGATTTATCAGGTTGTGATGGCTTACATTGGGAAGGTGAAGGTGGTGACTTAAGAAGTGGTGGTGACGATGTTATTGGGTTAATAATAGATGGGATGCCGGGTAGTAGAGGAACTAGAGGAGGAATATCAATAGGGGGGATGACAAAAGGAGGAATAAAAAATGAGTCTGTTGACGGTGGTGGTGGTGGCGGCGGTGGCGGAGGTGGTGGCCAAATCTGTAATCTTGGCTCGATCACCCGGGGAACTGGAGATGGTTCATAATCATAATCGTAAGGGAATGGATCACGAATTGGGGGAAAATCAAAGAATAGTTCACCTAAGTCAAAGCCTTTTACATGGGTGAGCTTTGTGAATGAAGAGACTAGTAGAACTAAAAGGTAATGTATTAGCAGGGCCTTCCCTGAAATAACTATCATACTTGTTAACTTAATTAATCATCTCATTTCAAGGATGTCAAATTGTGAATGAATTTATACAAAGCTAGCTAGGAGAGAGAGAAGGTTCTCAAGTTTATTTTTTTAATGAAACATTATTAATACAGAAATATTTAAAACCATATACAAAATTAAACAAGTCCTCTGGGTGAATATTAATACAATTAATTACACATACATGTTTGATATAGAATATTATCTTATCTATAACTATACTTTGTGATGATTTTATGACTAAAATTGTCAATTTATCCTGAATTTTGGAAATTTTATGATTTTGCTAGTACAATTTTTTATGACGCTGGATTTTTAATCACAAATCTGAAATAATTTTTCACATTTTCACGCTCTCTCGCACGTAAAAAATTTAGCAGCCTAATACATAAATATATCATTTGACTTGTTCTCATTTCATATTTATACCCTTCAACTTAGGGTGTAACAAATAGATATTTAAACTTGTGTAAAGTTGAACAAGTAGACACATGAGTCCTATGTGACACTTCACATAGGATATCATGTAAGACACAAATTGCCATGTAGGATAACACATAGGATGCGTGTGTCTATTTGTTTAAATTTATATAAGTTTAAGTGTTTATTCATGTACATCCAAAGTTGAAGGGCATAAATATGAAATGTTAAATGATATATTTATGTAAACTAGATAGTAAGCAGAATGACAATCCAAATATCAATCTATTTTGCCAAAGAGAAATAATCACCAACTTAATTTACTTTCTTATTCGCATTTTGCACTTGTCAGTAATACTTTATACTAGTTAGTTCTTCTAAATTACGCATTTCCTTCAAAATCTTCAAGAAAGTTGTTACGAAGCGCAAGAAAAAAAGGTACTAGTAATTAAAATTTGGAGTCTTTACACTAATTAATTTGGTTCAGAAGAACTGTTTATCTTTGTTTTAATTTTTATGTTAAAAAAGTATATTATTACTGATTATTTCTTTAGTATTACACTTTGATCTTCCTTTAATTGCTTGTTTAGTAAAGTCTCGCTTTTTGATAGGAGTAGGTGCTTGCTATACAGTAAATAAACCATATATCCCCGTAAAAGAGATTTGATCAAACATTGGACATGGCCATGAGCATATACAGAAGCCATGTCGTGAGAATTTATCAGTTGGCATAAAATTAAAATGATGGAACATTAGACATGGGATTGTTTTTCTTTTCTGCTTTTGCTTTTTCTTAAAACAGACATACTAATTAATATCTCTCTAATTTTAATTGACGTCACTTGTAAGTGCTCTAGCTCGTTACTATTTCTTTCACAAGAATTTAAAGTTGATATGTTTCTTTTTCTATAGATGCAAGTTTACACGAGAAATGACGGCTATGGATAGTTATGGATATTTACTTCGTATCCTTGGCATCCTTATTCAGTTTGTAGGGAAAGCCAAAACGACTATCAAAGTACTAGCAATTCGTAGGGCTTTGGAACGAGCTTTATAAAATGGTTGGGCAAGAATTCATATCTTATCAGATACAAAGAATGTGGTGCAAATGTTACAAAAGAAGTTAACGGTTTATCCAGCAAAATAGATTGAAAATTGATATGTTCTTTTGAAGATATCAATATTTTATATATTCTTCAAATATGAATATATTACTAGCTCATAATCTAGCAAAATTTTCTATTTCTCTAGCTATTATGTAGAATTTTTTGGGATTCAGCTTTCCAAAGTTGAGTAGATTATAAAATAATATACTGAAGTTATTTATTAAAAAAAAAGATTTCACCTCTACATAAAAGAAAATAATACAAAGACAAGAAATTAAAATTACTATAGTCATATGTTGTTGAAATTAACAAAGATAACCCACTTTTTAATATTGTTATGCATGGAGGATCCAAAGGGCGTGAGGGTGTTCATCACCAAATCCTATTTGAAAAAAAATTACAGTGTAATATATATATAGAGAGATTTCAAAGTTCAAATCCTACCAATTTCTGAATTTTATGCCCTCGGAAAATATAATGATGAATAAATTAGACCAAGCTTAGCATCCTCAAATAATAAAGTATAACAGCGAAAAAGAGAAGGTCCCTATCTTGTACTACGTAATCCATGGAAGATTTATGTGTACAATTTATAATAAGCAGAAAAAAAGACCCGCATTTCCCCGTAAATTATGTAATTTGCTTTATAAAAAATAAAATAAAACACACTAACTTCAGTATTAGCTCAAAACTATATGATGTTTGGTGATTTAATAAAAATAAAGTAAAACATCATCTGTTTCAATTTGTGTAATCTATTTTGACTTAGAATTGAGTTTAAGAAAAAAATATTATTTTTTTTGAATTTTGTGTTCTAAAATTAAAGCTATGTCAAATGTACTAAATTGACACTTAATCTCATAGTGTTAAACATGTTTCGTGAAAGATAAGAAAATAGGTCAATTGAATTGAAACAGGGAGAGTAACACATATAAAGTCTTAACTGACACAAATTATATTTAGAGATTCAAATTCTAGTACAACCATTCAGTCTCTCGTTAAATAACAACTTAGTACGTTTAATTTTCGTAAGACTTAATTTAGGGCATACAATTTAAAATCCACATCTAATATTAATTCTGAATAGTGAACATTTTTTTTCTTATTACTTTCTCCCTTTCTCACAGCATATCTGGCGGTGTTTGTCCCACAAGTGGCGTATGAGGAGCTGGTAACGCTGGTGGAGGAGATGGTGGCGGTGGAAAAGGTGATGGCGGTGGTGGTGATTTCCAAAAGAAAGGAAACTCCCATTTATATAAATCACTTGCATCAGGCAAACTTCTCAATCTCATACCTTCTATAAGACTTAGCTCTGAGAAAGAGCTAATAACGACCAGCATTAAAAGTTGTAAAAGCACTAGGGCCTTCAGTAGTGGAGTTACAGCCATACTTGTTAACTCAACTCAAATATTGTGCCTAAAAGAAGGTAAATGGGAATGTATTTATAGGAGCATGAAAAAACAAAAAAAGTACCTCTTCCATAGGCGTCAATTTAAGTGTCTTAATTTAAATGGACATGAAATTTAATAAATAATATTTGTTGAAGTGTGTGATCATCTCATCTAAAAGCTTAAGCTGTTAGAGAGCACACTTTTTTTTATTATATTCTCAACACGCCCCCTCACGTGTGGGCCTGATTTTTTTTCATGGGCCAAGCACGTGGAAATTCTTTTTTGATTTGGGTGGCGGTGAGATTCAATCTCAGGACTTTTGCCTGCTCTGATATCATGTTGAAGTGTGTGACCATCTCATTTAAAAGCTTAAGCTGTTAGAGAGAGCACACTTTTATTATTTGATTATATTCTCAACAATATTTCTTGGGAATGAAGAAATATTATATGGAGTAACAATCGAGAATCCCGGCGGCCTTTAATTCCGATGAATAATGTTCTGGCTTCCAATGGCCGGCCTTCGAAAAGTTGGGGAAAATTTATTTATTGGAGTCTTCTAAAATATTTTTCCGTTGTGGTTTCCTGATAACGTAGTTCTACTATTGCCAACGTTTTCTGAATTCTAGTTGTGATGCTCTCTTATTATGTCTAATATAAATTACTTTGCTATTTCTAAATTTTCTATATTATTGAGAAAATTTTCAAAATGTCAATATTTTAACATTTAATAGGACCCTTTAGCCACACTTTTAATATTCATAAGAAATTTCACAAAATATTTGTTGACTTCGAATTTACCTTTATCAATGGGTGAAAAATCTTTTGAATTAATTGTGAGATTTCTTGAACAAAATGTAGGAAATTAGAAGAGTTGATTTTCTTGAACAAGAAAGGAGATAATAATGACGAAAAAGGGAAGAGAGAAAAAAGATTGATTTGGGTAAAACCTAGAAAGAGGGGTAAATGGGTAATGGAGTATTCTTTTTTTATTTTTTACCCAATAGTGGAATAAAAAAATAGTCGAATGTGGGTCTGATTTGAGAAAATAAAAGGAAAGAAAATTAATTATATTAAGATACTGTTTATTTTCTAAAATATTGACATATTGACATTTTTAATAATTATTTTAAAGTGAAGATATTTTTAATAATTATGTCACGGATTGTGACTAGTTTGCTAATTTACCCTTCTTTTTTTACTTTTTACCCGATAGTGGAGTAAAAAAATGGTCGAATGTGAGTCTGATTTGAGAAATAAAAGAAAAGAAAATTAATTATATTAGAATACTGTTTATTTTCTAAAAATTGACATATTGACATTTTTAATAATTATTTTAAAGTGTAGATATTTTTAATAATTATATTACGAATTGTGACTAGCTTGCTAATTTTCCCTATGTAATAGCCTACACGTGTATTTTACATGAAAATAGGAAAGCAAATTTTTATTCACACTAGTCTCTCCTTTCAAATTATTTTCATTTAAAATGTTGAAAATATTTGTTCCCATCACTCTCTTCTACCTTCCCAATATAAATTATTTTTGTTTAAAATATTAAAAATATTTGTTATCATCTCTCTCTTTTAACTTGCAGCCATTTTTCCTTAAAACTTATAAAAGGTTTATTTAGAATTAAAAATCTACTAAAAAAAAGTAAATAATTATGATTCTTCTTCTTTTCTTACTAATCTCTACAATTGTCGGATTCATGCAATTATGCAAATGGCCCAATAGAAGAGAAGGGCCCAATTTAAAGCTGCACAACTGGTCAACATTACATATTTATCCGGTCGTCCAAAAATAGTTGCATTAGCTACCTATGTAAAAAAAAAGTGTATATTATATTATATATTACAAATATATAATTATGAGTATGATGTATGCATGCATCTGTCTCTATGAGTCCATACCAACCCAGTATATATACTCAAGATCGATCCTTGTATTACATTGGCATGGTGTAACGATATTATATATACATAAAGTGAGTGAATGAATTTACTTATTGCATTTTCACGTGTGTTTTCGTGCATTTTGACAAACACCAAGCTAGAATATTAGTAATATATATTAATCACTATAAACATAACAGGATTAGCGTGGACAATCAATACTTAATACTCCTCTATATATTCTAAATAAATTTTGGCAAGTTCAGTTTCAAATTTAAGATTGAAAATAATCGACATCCAATTTATTTTCACAATATTTAAATTCGTTGGTCAGCATATCTGGTGATGGAGATGGTGTCGTATGAAATGGATCTGGTGGTAGTGCCGGTGCCTCAGCATCTGGTGGAGGAGGAGCTGGTTCCTCAACATCCGGCGGAAGAGCTGGTTGCTCAACTTGCGGTGGAAGAGCTGGTTCCTCAGCATGCGGCGGACGTGGCTGCCCATAATGCGGCGGAGGAGGTGGTGGTGGTAGAGACTTAACGGGCAATGGTGGTGGAGGAGACTTAATTGGCGGTGGTGGTGGATACTTAGCGGGAGGTGGTGGAGACTTAACGGGCAATGGTGGTGGTGACGACTTAAGGGACAATGGTGGTGGTGGAGGGACTTAGCAAGAGGTGGTGGTGACTTAACAGGCGATGGTGGTGGGGGAGACTTAATTGGAGGTGGTGGTTGTCTCTTAGGAGGCAGACTAGGGGAACGAGGTGGTGGCTTAGGTTTAGATTTAGATTTAGGTTTCGGAAAGCGAAACTTGGAACTTTGATGAAAAGTTGGATCAGATGAATATTGAGTGAGTTGATCTCCATGAGTTACCTCTAATAATGAGCTAACTATATATTAAAACTGAAAGTAAAGCTACGACCTTCATTGACATAACACCCATAATACGACTTGTTATAATTCATTCAAATGTGTATGTTGTACGTAAAATAAGGGACTATAACGTTAAATGGGGCCAAATTTATAGGAGCATGCCACAAAGGATATTTATGTAATTTTAGATGGATTCCATAAATATGGGTCCAACTATTAAATGAGTTTACCCTAATTAAATAGAATTTCATTTGCAAGGATTATCCAACATTTTTAGCCTTCGTTTAGTAAATAGTCTACAAAAAAAGATATTTACTAGTATCCATTACTAATAATAAATACACTATTTCTTTGTAATTATGTGTTCACATGTTCTGTTGCAACTTATTGTTTACTTTCTATCAAAACTACTTACATTCTAATTTCTATTAGATTCCGTTCAGATTAATTAATTTCATGCATATCGACCTATCACTCACATGTGAATCTATTGAAGACGAGAGTGAAGTACAACAAGGCCATTTCTATCCACTGTCCTTTTCACGGAGCCGTATGTGAACGTTACCGCTCATACAACTCCCAGCCAGCAAGCAGTTAGCCTTCCTCTACAAGGAATGGAAGTGTGGATGAATCTTGTCAATAAAAAAATGGAAATTAAAGTTCTACAAGCTTCCCTTCTTTTTAGCATAATTTTGAGTAAATTTGTTAAAAGGTATGTGAAATTATTTGGTAAATCGTCTCTTAGCATAATTTTGTATTGAACTATTAAAAAACTCGTGACTCAATTTCTGATTTTTTTTTCTTGTAATGTCAAGTTAGGTTAATTTTTCCAAGAAACCATTATAATCCAAAAGAATAAAAGGATAATGGGATAAAGCACAAGTACCCCCTAAACAATGACCGGAATTTTAGAGACACACGATAACTAAATTAAGGTGCTATTACCCTCCTGAACTCATTTTTTTTTAATTTTATACACCTTTTGGCTTACATGGCACACTCTGTGACTCCACTTAGGTGAGGCGCATGAGAGATATTTGGAAGCCACGTAGGCTAAAAAGGTGTACAAAATTTCCAAAAAAATGAGTTGGGGGTAATATGACCTTAGTTTAGTTAGGGGGTACTTGTGCTTTATCCCAAGGATAATTATATAAAGTTGCCCTTAAATTTTTATTTCATTTGTGGTCTATATTATAATTACTTCTCTTACTTTAATTTTCATGTAATAATTTTCTTAACCTAATTATTATTAATATAAAAGATTGTGATTTAACTATTAACCTTCGTCACATATATGAAACTTGTAAACGCCCTAAATGAGATCGATCGAAGCCCCATTAGTTTGGCAAATCAAAGGTGCGATGCTTTGATAAGCAGAAGCATCAAATCAGTATTTAAAAGGTATCTGATATATGCATTTGGATATTTTTGATATGTTATTCACTAGGAAGTGTATATAGTTGCTTTGACATAATACTCTTGATCATCGTACCTCGTATTTTCCTTAAATGTAGTTGTAATACCATGTTTAATTTTACACATCTCCTGCATGATAAATGTCTATTCTTTGACTCTATGATGTAAAATTCTCTTGTGTAATGATCCTCTCCAGAGTCCAGTTTGTCTTTTAATGACTTTGCGTCTATTATCAAATACTCATTCCGTTCACTTTTATTTGTTATGTTACACTTTTCGAAAGTCAATTTGACTAATAATAAAAGTTAAATTAGATTACATTAATTCGATATTTTAAACAATTCAAAAACTATACGAAAAGTACTATAAATTGCAATTTTTTGTATATCAATTTGATTAAAAAATACATCGTAAAATATTAGTCAAAGTTTTTATATTTTGACTCTAAAAAAGGAAACTATGACAATTAAAAGTGGACGGAAATAATATATAACAAGAGTTGATGTATGAAAGTGCGTCACTTTTTTTGAACTATGTTTGACATTCTTGCATCTCATATTACATTTACTCCATTTTTATTTTTTGCAGGGCATTCGCTATTCTCGAAAGGATTGATAGGTGAATGCTGAAATCACGTAGACCTAGATACACGTGGACCGATTTCTTATAATTTTCTAGTTTCAGTGAACAAATTATATTTTTGTATTATTAATCCAATTTTTATTTATATGTATTTATATTTTATATTATAAATTGTGTACCATTGTAGAAAATTGAGATTTAAAATATAAGGACTTCAATTTATAATCGCATAAAATAGATTCAATAACCAGATTACGATTATCCAATGCATAATGGGGCCAAAATTAATGTCTGTTGCTGTTGAGAATGAGAAGAACGAGGCAGAATTAATGTCTTCTTCTTCTTCTTTACTGTTCATAAAACTTCATGGTATTAGAGCTATATCAACTGGTATTCCTAGTTGAATAACTCAATCAACAATTCCGCTAAGATTGATCGATCACAATTGTGCAAAGAAACGCAATGACGAACGGTACAAATGCTACAACAATATTTGGCCCAAATACAGAATCAAGTTCAGGAACTGGAACTGTAAAATCCAACTTCAGCAATTGATTACAATCATCATCTGTTTCTTCACTCGTCTGATGTAAGTGGAAATCATTTCTTTTCAATTAACTGGTGCTGAGAATTACTCTATGTGGTATAGATCAATGAAGGTAGCTCTATTAGGAAGAAACAAAATGGGGTTAGTGGATGAATTATGTCCAAAGGATAAATTTCCAGGATTAGAAGGTATCTAGGAAAGGGCAAATGATGTTGTATTATCTTGGATCATGAATTCTGTAGAGAAAGGGCTTTTTGGAAGCATAATGTATGCAACATGTGCTAAAAATGTCTGGGAGGATCTATACGAAAGGTTTAACAAGATAGATGGGTCAGGAACCTTCAATCTGTATCAAGAGATTGCCACTATAACTCACTATAACTCAAGGAACAAGTTTTGTGTCTGTTTACTTCTCAAGATTGAAAGGATTGTGAGAGGAATTTGAGGCTGTGGTGCCTACCCCATCCTGTGAATGTGACAGATCCAAAGAGTATGCAATATATCTACAAAAACTCAAATTATTTCAGTTTCTTATGGGGTTAAATGACTCTTAGTTACAATCAAGGTCTCAAATCTTGTTGATGAGCTCACTTCCATCAGTAAATCAAGCATATTCAATGATCATCTGATGAGAGTAAAAAATCAGTAGTAGTTGCAGCACGCATATTAGGATCTAATCCCAGTTCTGGCCAACAAGCATATGAGTTAGCTATGTACTCAAGAAATGGTGGTAGTAAAAAATTCAAGAAGAATGGGAATCTGTATTGTGATTATTGCAAGCTTAAGAATCACATTAGAGATAAGTGTTGCAACTTAATAGGGTATCCTCAAGATTTTAGGTTCAAAAAGAAGGACCTAACACTGCATATAATGCAATAATAGAAAGTACAGAGTCTCAGGAACAGGTTCCTCACAAACATCTAACTACAGGTCATCCTACTCAAGTCACTACAAGTGATTGTCGACAGTCTTCAAATGAAGGGAACAATCAATTAGGAGCTTGTCAATTGTCAAAGGATCAATATCAACAATTGCTCCAGTTTCTGACAAAGCTCCAAAACAATTTCATTTAGCTAATGTAGTAGGTAATGGATCAGGTACAGACACTTGTTTCAATTCTACTACCAATAGTATTTTTACTCCTTGTTGGATTATCGATACAGGTGCTACCAATCACATGGTAGCAGACCTGAGCTCTTTAAACAAGTCCACTATTTGCAAGTCTCATAAGCCAAAGAAAGTACACTTACCCAATGAGGATGTTTCTTTAGCTGAGTTTATTGGCTCAAGTATCCTACCTAACAATGATGAGATCACTGGAGTTTTCCAAGTACCACAGTTTCAGTTTATCACTCACTAAGGAACTACAATGTTCTACTACTTTTTTCCCTAACTTCTGTGTATTTCAGGATCTCTCACATGGAAAGGTGAAGATGATTGGTAAAGAAGATGGTGGTCTATACATACTATCAAGCAATACAAGTTCAAGAGATGTCAATATTGCAGCTAGTTATTCTGTTCTTTTACTAAGAATAGATTCTAAACTAGATATAGACTTGTGGCATAGAAGGTGTGGGCATGTATCTAGCTCAGTATTAAAGAAAATGTTGTCTTCAGATCTAAGTAGTATAACTGAAACAATTAATAAATGTATTGTTTGTCCTTGTGCTAAACAAACAATGATACCTTTCACAGTTAGCACATCTAAAAGTTTTGCATGCTTTGAATTAGTTCACATGGATCTATGAGGTCCTTATAAAACTCTCACTCATGATGAAAATAAATACTTTCTTACTGTTGTAGATAACATGTCTAGATATACATGGATAATTTTGTTGAAATTAAAATATGATGTTAGTACTATTATTCAACAATTTCTAGTACATGTTAAAACACAATTTGATAAAACTATTAAGTGCATAAGATCAAACAATGGTACAAATTTTTGAATAGTAGGTGCTCAAACATGTTTACTTTTTTAGGCATTGTACATCAAACAACATGTGCTTATACTCCTCAGCAAAATGGTATTGCTGAAAGGAAGCATAGACACATTCTTGAACTTACAAGAGCAATTAGGTTTCAAGGGAACGTACCTATTAAATTTTGGGGTTTGTGTGTTCAAGCTACTGTATATACTATAAACAAGCTTCCTAGTCCTGTTAGTAACAATAACACCCCTTTTGCAAAGCTATTTAGAAGGCCACCTACAGTGTCACATCTAAGAGTGTTAGGATGTTTGTGCTTTGCTAAAATTTTAAAAGAAACTGATAAACTAAAGAGTAGGTCCAGAATGACTGCTCATTTAGGCAATGCAACTATTAAAAGGTTACTTGATATATGATCTAACTTCTCATGTTTTCTTTGTACACATAGATGTGATATTCTAGGAAGATATATTTCCTTTCAAAACACAAAAATAACAACATACACCTCTGTTCAGATTCACTAGTTTAAATGATGGACAACCAACTTCTATCACATTACATCAATTGCCCATTGTAATCAGTCTCAATTTCAGGGAACAGGTTCATTTGAGGAGATACCTTCAGAAACCAACAATCCTGAACTAAATAGGAATTAGATTCCAGTACCTGGTCCATTGGTGATACAAGAAGAAAATAGAAGATCTGCAAGGAGCAAGAAACCACCACTATAGATGAAAGATTTTGTATCTCTCTATGCTCAACATACTCCATATTATTTGGATAAATATTTGTCATATGACCAGGTTAACCATTTATATCAAACATATTTGTCTAAGATTTCTGCCAATACAGAACCTACAAGCTACAAAGAAGTTGTTTCTGATTCTAAGTGGGTTGAGGCAATGCAATCTAAGATTCATGCACTACAAAATAATTGTACATAGGAAGTAGTTACTCTTCCAAAGGGAAAGTGGATCTATAAGATTAAATATAAGAGCACAAAATAAATAGATAGGTCTAAGGCAAGACTAGTAGCAAAAGGTTATAACCAAAATGAAGGTATTGATTATAAGGAGACATTCAGTCCAGTGGTGATGATGAAAATTATGAGAACAGTACTAGCTATTGCAGCTCAAAGGAAATAGCACATTCATCAAATGGATGTGTTCAATGCTTTCTTACAAGGGGACCTACATGATAAGATTTACATGGACCTTCCTCAAGATTTTAAGAGTCAAGGGGAGAATAAAGTGTGTAGACTCACTAAATCCCTCTATGAGATAAAATAAGCCCCAAGACAATGGAATGCAAAACTCTCTCAGGCATTACTGAAATTTGAGTTCAAACAAAGTGAATATGATCACTCTTTATTCATCAAAAAGACAACAATAGGCATGGTACTTGTTCTCATCTATGTGGATGATATTTTGATCACTGGAAGTAATCTACTTCTAATTGAAGAAACAAATTAAAGGATCAGTTAAAGCAAGCTTTCAAAATGAAAAACTTGGGAGAGTTAAAGCACTTCTTAAGTATTGAGTTTGCTAGATCAAATCAAGACATTCTAATGCATCAAAGAAAGTATGCACTAGAATTAATTTATGAAACCGCAGTATTAAGGATTGTGAGATATGCGAAAAACCAACCAGGGCAAGGTTTACTACTATCTAGCTACTTAAAGAACACTATCACTGTTTATTGTGATGCAGATTGGGCCTCTTGCCCTCTAACAAGAAGGTCAATAACTGGTTACTTTGTGCAGTATGGAGGGTCTCTAGTTTCATGGAAGTCAAAGAAACAAACAACTATTTCTAGAAGCTCAGATGAAGATGAATACAAGAGCATTACAACCATTGTAACATAAATTATATGGCTGGAAGGTTTAATAGAGGAACTCAACATTGAAGTTTCACTACCTATCGACATACATACTGATAGCAAAGCTGCTATGCAACTTGCAATCAATCCAGTCTATCATGAGAGGACCAAACACATTGAGATTGATTGTCATTTTATAAGAGAATAAATCACACAAGGGTTAGTATCTACTAAGTACATTCCTACACAAGACCAACCAGCTGATTTGCTCATTAAAGGACATACAAAAGTGCAACTGCAACATCTCAACTCCAAGCTAGGAGTTTTGAACATCTTCTTACTTTCTAGCTTGAGGGGGAGTGTTGAGAATGAGAAGAACGAGGCAGAATCAAATGTGTGAACTTGGTCCTTCATATGTGTTCCTTTACTATGTAACTAACTTTCCATTAATTAGTTAGTCAGTTATAATTAGTTGTGAGTCTGTTAGAATAACTAAGTGTGATCAGATATCACAACTACTATAAAGAGGAGATCTACAATGTAACTATGCAAGATTGAATAACAAAATATTTTTCTCCTCATTCTTCTTCTGTACTGTTCATAAAACTTCAATTACGACTATATTTTTGGTCCCGATAACTGATTTAGGGACCCAAATGTTGTCCTACAAATCTTTAGAAACTAGAATTTAGTCTGCTCCTAAAGATATTTAATTAGGGATCATAGTAATTGACTTCTAGCGACAGAGTCTATTAGGACGAGTTGCAACCAGTTTTTCCTTGTCGTGATTGCTCATTTGGGTTCAAACTTGGACTTTTAGAGATCATATTTTCCTTTTTTAGAGGTTCTTTTTCTTGTCGTAATTGCTCATTTGGGATCAAATTTGGACTTTTAGAAATAATTTTTTTCATTTTTTAGAGGTTATTTTCCTTATAGTGATCTACTAGGGAGATTGGTGAAAAAAGAAACCGGATCTTAGGCAATTGGTTAAAAAAAAAAAGGAACTGAAATTTTAGATAAAATATATACTAACTAGGTAATTGCTAGAATAAAAAAAGGAAAATAAAGGATTAAGGTTAGTAAAAAAAAAATGTCAGAGTTACAATATACAAGTATTATCATCGCTACGCATAGCATAGGATCACACTAGACAAAAATTGTATTTTTGTAAATTAATATGAAAATTTTATTTTGTCATCTAAAACATCTTTTTCTTTTCTACAAAATTGTCCTATTATTTGGAAATTCCTCATACATTTGATGAGAGAATTGCTATACAAGACAAATATTTGTTCATCTTTGTTTTAAGAAATTATATTTTATTATACATGTTGCTATGTATCAAATGTATCAACAACAAAATTTAATAATGTCTATAAATATATAAGCTTCTAGTTGAATAAGTCAAGGTGTATTTATCTAGTAGAAAAAAGATAATGAAATTGAGTGATTTGAGGAGTGAAAAAAGGATAAAAAATTGTGTAGTGAATGTTCAGAGTGATGTATTCGGAAAAATGAGAGAAATTGAGAAAAAGAGAAAGTTATGTAATTTATTGAAATGATATGCAGTTTTAAGAAAATAAGATAAAAAAAAAGTGTGTAGTTAGATAATTTTTCCAATATTTATATGCACAATTTAACATTTTGAAATTTTAATAAGGGTCTAGAGTCATTAAGGCACTCAATATAAAAAATGTCACATTAGGAAAACAAAAGAAAAAAAGAACAAAATATTTCAGAAAATCGCGCGTGATAAATATCTCTTCCCTCCTTTTTTTCTCATATCCCGAACCCTAAAATCCCCCATAAATCTCAATCCCAAGAAAAATCGTCTTGCCAAGAAATTTATGCAGTGCTTTTGAAGTAATGTCTAAGTCTTGTGGTGATTGTCCATGGACGATCTATTTGCAATCCAACATGTAAATCAATTTGTGACAATGATTGATGTTTTTGGTAAATCGAGAATGAATCGAAAATTCCGACACTGCCGGCTAGGAATTCTGCGACACTCCTTCGACCAACAAAGTTGCGAGCTTTGAAGGTTTACATAATAATGTCATTGTTATCAACAAACATCTAGCACACAATGGCAATGACGTCGCCGTGTATATTTAGTTCTAATAAGTCTTCAAACAATTACAGATTCAACTCCAGTAAGTCACCATATTTTAATATTTATTTGCTTGTTTTTTATATGACAGAGCTAACAATAACGCTCCTGCACCGCTGAGTCGGTCAATGCTCCAACGAAGGATCCTCCGCCAGCCAATAATCAGCAGGCCAATTCCCTCGTCTAATGTTGTCATATCAAAGAAATGAGATAATTATTATTATATTTCCCTCATGCAACCATCTATATTAATGATACTCTGAGCTCAATTGAGATGTGTTAAAGCTAAATTTAGAATATTTTGATAACCTTTTTTTAAATTTTTTAGTGACAACATAAAAATTTCAGTAAATTTTCAAAAACAAGGATAGACATATATATATATATATATATATAATTATTGTCCGTCACATAATATTACAAGTGTTTATATCTTAGGTAAGTTGTTATAGATTTTAATTTTGAGAACTTTTTTCAGTTTAGTTAGTTGTTCTAAAAGCTATTAAGTTATTCTAGATGTAGTAAAAATATTTTAGAATAAAATTAATTTCACTTGATTGAATATGTCAATTACAATATCATTTTTATTTACAATATCAATTTTATTTATATAATATCTCATATAATTTTTAATTTAAAATAGATATAAATAATTAATATCACAAAGGCATTTAAAATTTTAATTAAGATAATTTTTTTTTAAATATAATTATTTGATACTGGAATTATTTCAAGCTTGAAATATCTAAAAGGGCATTCAAAGTATATTTGAAGAGAATCTTCACAGTCAACTTTAGAAATATGATTATTTTAAATTGAAGTGAATTAGAAAAAATTAAGAAGTAGAAAGTAACTGTAAATTTGATAATTACCTATGACTTACAATCAAAATTACATCAATCCGTACTTTCATAAAATAGTGAAATTCTAAAACTATGTACTTAATGATTGATAAAAAATCGACGACCAACTTTTTTATGAAAATTTTAACAACATGCCTTTTTTTTTGTTTCCCACCACTACAAAATGTGCTTCCAACAAGATTTTTCCAATACTATTAGACAATGCAAATAGCTTTAGTAAGGAGATGTGATCTCTGCCATCACCAATGAAAAAAGTTGAACCCATATATGTACTTTATTCGTCTCAATTTATGTTACATCGTTTAATTTAATATAAAATTTAAGAAATGAAGAGTTTGAAAGTTTATTGTTTATTACTCTTATATCATTTATGTAAGGCATAAATCACATCATGAAGGATAAAAAGAATTTTTTAAGTTAAATTTTTCTGTATAAAAAGGTGACAATCTTTTTAAAACAGACTAAAGTAATAATGTGTCATATGCCGGATAAATTGGAATAGAGGGGTACCATATATGAGGCACTAGTGATTAATCACTATAAACTGTGTCCGAATTAAAAAGAAACCCAACTAAAATCAGAAAGGAAAAATTCCAACAAGATTTGAAGAAAAAAAGGAATTACGTACCATGAACTAAAGTTAAGCTTTATGAAATTAAACCCAAACAATATCCCTTGTTCATGCAATATTAATAGGGAAACTTACGTAGATATACTATATTAAAAAAATATTTTTCTTTTATTTGTATTACAAAAATATAACTGATTGTATCTCAATATAATCTAATCATTACATAAAAATATGATTTATGAAAGGATACAGGATTCTGAAAAATAATAGCATACATACTGAAAACAATACAATTTGTTGAGGAAAGATACAATATTCTAAAAAAAAAAAAATACAAATTGGCAGTGAAAAAAATAAGATACATATATGCTTAAGAAATAAAAATCCATTTGACATACCTATTTGAATGACTACAAACTAAAAAACAAATACAATGTTCTTGATAAAAATACAAATATTGAGTAAAAGACAAAACAATTGACAAACAAAAATTAGTATGAATACAATCTTCTCTGACTCTCTCTTTCTTCTTCTTCTTCTTAGTTTGCTATGTTCTTTTTTTTGATTTTTTTTCACCAAATTCAAATCGGAATCCATATTCACTTGTGCATATATTAGTAACCCTATAAGCAAAATTCAAAAATATTAAATATGAATGTATAAAAAATCAAACAATATATGGTGTTTGAATGCTAATGTAAATTACTACAATCTATTAAATCTCAAATATGAAAATAAAATCACAAAAAAATCGAACAATAGTATTTAAAAGACAAAAAAATTGAAATACATAAAAGAGGGAAATCTCATAAAATATTTAGTGAATATGAAAACAACCTCACAAAAAAATCGAACAATACTTTTTAAAAGACGAAATATTTGAAATACAAAATATTTGGTGAATATAAAAACAAAATCACAAGAAATCTCACAAAATACATGTTGACTTCGAATTTACCTGTATCAATGGGTGAAAATCTTTTGAATTAATTGTGAGATTTTTTGAACAATGTGTAGAAAATTCGAATTTGGACAAGAAATGGAGCTAACAATGGTGAAAAAGGGAAAAGAGAGAAAAGAACAATTAGGAATAAAAACTAGAAAGAGGGGTAAGTGGGTAATGGCTATTTTATTTTATTTTTTACGCGATAATGGAGTAAAAAAAGGTCCAATTTGAACATGATTTGAGAAACAAAAAGAAAGGAAATTAATTATATTAGGATACAATTTAGTTTCTAAAATATTGACATTTTTAATAATTATTTTAAAGTGTAAATATTTTTAATAATTATGTTAGTGATTGTGACTAGCTAGTTTGCTAATTTTCTCAAAACTTATCGCATAATATCCAACCCTTTATTGTTCAAAACATATTCCCTAGGGTTTCAATGTCATCAATTGATTTTAAAAAACCGTGTATAAAATCAAAGTCTAGTTTTAATACAATGATAAAGTTCAACAAGTCCAGTTCATCGTTAAAACACGTTATTAAATTACAAAGGCTTAGTTTGAGATTATTCCATACATGTATAAAATTTCAGTTCAAATAGTCTTTAAAGTCAAAAATAGTTTTTTTTTTTTTTAAAAAAAGACATACCTCAATTTCTACTAATTAATGATGATAAAGATATGGATTTTAATCAAATCTCATGAATTTCCACTCTTTTAAACCAAAAAAAAAAAACTAGGATTCTACAGTATATTTAGTCATCCATATTTGCAAGTATTATATTTAAATTTTGAGGTACTTAGAAACATTGTAATACTAATTTCATTAAGAGTAAAAATATCCGCTCATAGACGATTTCAAACTTTCCTATATACTACTTTATACATCAGTGAAGTACTTAATACAAAAAATGTAAATACTTCTTTTCAGTTTCAACTTAAAAATACAACTAGTGTAAGTGTGTACAAATAGCACTGTAGTTTATACCTAATTAAACTGATTAAAAAAATGTTTAAGTTATAAAAGCTTCCCTTATTTTAGAATAATTTCCAATTAATGTGGGTAAAAGTTAATAAATCCACTAACCATACAAAAAGGTATAACTTACCTAAATCCCATATAGTGTTAGACCTTAAATTACATTTTATCCCTACTATTTTTCATTTTACAAAAATCCCTTAAAAAATCAACAATCCGGATACATTATATATGATACATTATAAACTTGTATGTTGCGCTTAATATGAAATATTAATATAAAATTGATTTTCTTTCCCAAAATCACGCAAAACTGATTTTCTATTCCCACAAATCACGCAGTGCTGATTTTCTTTTCCCACAAATCACACGGATTGATTGATATCAATCTATTCCAATATGTAACAACTTCACAAAATTCAAAAATCAAATTTTCATCTTCTCTATCAATTCAAAATCTTAAATCTCAAATCCGCCGTTGTAGATGATTGGACAAACGATTCACGATTTCGAATCATCAATTTGAAATCATTGAGTATAATAAATCGTTGAGTAGTTTGAATTCAATGTATCACACAAATCTGATTGGACAACCTTGGCTGTTGGCCTGCTGCTAACATTGCTAACAAGATCCCTCTGTTAACTAATAAGTTTTTATTCCCCTTTTTCATCTTTCGTTTATTAAAATTTAATTTGATTTCTGAAAAGTTAATTCTTGTTCAGAGAAAATTAATGAATCTGAGAAGTTGCTAACATTGCTAACAACACATATTTTCTCAAATGCAGTTGCAGATGCCAATATATGCTTCATAAATTTCATTTCAGAAAACAGAATCAGTTTTATATATATCCACCCTTATGAGCATTATATGTCATCATTTGGGATTACAAGTGATGAATAAAATGCTCACAACATCCTTAGAATCATTACACCTGAGAAACTGAAAAAGAGGACTTATGATTAATTGCCAGATAAAGCAGTAGCAAATCAGCCTATTTAATAAAAAAAAAAAGATGTACCATCAATCGGAGCCTTTCTAAATTGGGGTTGTTGTTGATCAAGTGAAGTGCATATGTAGCGTGTTGAACCATATTGTAGTTAATAAACTTCAAGTTTAATTGCTTGATGTTGTGTAGACTGCAGTGTTACCTGAAGCTTTGGTACTTCAAGCACTAAAACAAAGCTATGATCATTACCTTTGGACATTTTTCTTCGACAGAAACAGAATCTAGTGATCAATATCAGAAAAAAGCTCAGCGTTCTTGTTTTGTTTGTCGTTTTGATGTGAATATGTAAGTCATGATATATTAGTGGTAAACGACGCGCGTGTATTGTAATTTTGAATCTATGGATTATGATGTGGTCATTATTTTGTATCTGGATGGGATTTGTATAAAAATGTATCATCATAATCTATTGTATATGATACGTGTAATAAATGGATTAACAATTGAGATGGATCAAATACGTTTTGAATATCGAGTGTGTGTATCACAAATTCGTATAAATGTATCAGAGTTCAGACTATTATTGTGTATATTGTTCATATAAATAGTGTAACTATCAAGATATGTAAATTACTTATTTTGATCGAGAAACAAGTGTGGATGATACATAAATATATATCCATCTTGGATTTTGTTGAATGGTTGTATCATTGGTTATTGTAATGTATCTGGTACATGTTATAAGATGGTTACAAAATTGTGCCTCTATGTGTTAGTTTGATGCCGGAAGAAAATACATTGTTTGCCTTAAGCAAAAATATGTAATTGTGGTAGATTTCAACTAGACGAGATACCTTGTGGAAAAAAGGATACATTACTCATGATACATTACTATTCCTAAAATATTTAGTAAATTGCTAAGTATTGTAATCCTATCAGATACATTAGAGAAGTAAATATTTTTAAATCGATACATTACTGTGTGATAGTTATTAAGTATCATATCCATGTAGTTCTAGTTTGCCAAAGAATGAATATGTATCATATACCTATTGTTGGATCTGATACATAGTGCTCTAGTTATAGAACATTATGATTTATGTATCAAGATTATTATTGGGTAAATGTATATATACATCGCATTTTAAGTTGGGTAAGACTGAACAAATATTAAAGAGTCCAGATACATAACACACAACTGATTTGTTACGAGCTAATAGCCTTTTAAATTTGACTAAAATTGATGATACATTAAAGAATTTGATACATGTAGATGATACATTAGGTAGTGTTTATGTATCAACAACATTTATATTGAATATGATAAAACTAATAGAATATTCAACAACTTTAGGGTTATGTATCAACACCTTAAATATGAATATGATACATTGCATAAAACAAAAGTTATTGTAATAGTGATGTATCAGATTGGTGATGGCACTAACAAAGGCTAATTTAAGAATCAAAATAAACAAGATACATTGAAAATCAACGAAGGCATTATACATTAGTTTAAGAAACAAAATCAACTAGATACATTAAAATCTGAACTCATATGTATTATAAAGGATGAACAACAAAGAATCAAAAAAATCAACAATTGATCTATTGAAAGAAAAAAAAATGACGAAGAGATCCCCCTACATTTTAATCTTTGCTATATATCAACTTCTGTATCTATTTTTCAATGTCAACAATGGAAAGTGATTTCACCAGCAAAAAAGGATCCCTGGAAACGATTTTATTGCAAGGAACAATGGAGATACATCATCTTTTTCACCTTTCCCTTATACATTTTGTGAATGCGGAAAGGGAGGAGATTCGGTAGTTCTTTGGAAAAAAATGTGGAGCGAAAACTTACTTGGGTTCTTGGAAAAAGTTATGGAGCAATCTTATGGAGAGAGAACAAATCTGAAAATTAAAAATGAAGAAAGTAAAGATTGAGGGAGTAAAAATAGGAAGAGATTGAGGGAGTCAAATAGGAAGAGATTAAGGGAGTGTTGAAACTTTATGTATCCGGAACAGTGGGATTTGGGAGGAAAAAGAGATGCAAAATACAAGTTGGTATGACTTGTTTATAAGACTGCGACGAACCGTTTTAGTATGGAGTTGTGTAAATCAATGAAGAAGTTGATCAACTAATAAAGTTAAATCCAATTAATACCCGTTCCTCATGTATATTTATAATATATCCCTCAAGCAAGTATGATATACAATTTAATTAATTATATCAGCTTAATGATAAGCCATTAAGGATTGGATCCAAAAATCCGAATCCATAAGTGTTTAATGAGTTTGTGCCTATTTGTAGCTCCAAATGAAAATCCGAAACTCGGTAAGTATTGTTGGAGCCTGACCAGCCTCATTTCATAGAAAACTACAATTGGGAAATGTACATAAATCTTATATATTTAGAGGCTAATTATATTTTATTTCAAAAGTTTTCTCAATTATAAAAATTCTGAAATTTCATTGTTTTCGGATACCTTCCTTAATGAGAGAGATATATTCAAGGGGGATAGGTATGGAGATGATACCGAGAGGGATTTTTGTAATTTTTATAAATGATAGAAAATTTTAAAAATTATGATATTTTAAGTTGTGTATTTATGTATTTTTTTTCATTATTTTATTTCAATAATTTTGAATATATATTTATTTAGCCATCCGTATCTGCAAGTATTAGATTTAAATATACTTTGAATTTTGAAACATTGTGATATTAATTTCAGGAAGAGTATTTGTTGTGTCGTAATTGTCCTATCTTTAGAAAAATCACTTTCTTTAAATATTCTAAGTATAAAACAATTGGAGAAGAATACTTAAAAAAGAATCGCCACTTAATTTTTTAAAAAAATTAAGAAAACTTATAATTTTCAAAGATTTAAACAGAAAAAATCATTTGAAAATACCAAAGAGGGTTCGGGGTTCAATTTACACTTCGAAAAGGGTTTATTAAGCATTCGAAGTGTCCGCTAACATGCGATTGACCTGCGACTTGACTAATATATATTTTTGACTATTTTTAGGAAAATGGTTTAACATAAAAGATAATATGATAATTTACAATATGTAGTTAACTTTGAGAAAATAATTAAATAAGTGACACATTTTATTTTGATTTTTTAGAGAAAAAAGGATTCAAAAATGGAACAACTGACTCAAAATACAAGTTATTAGAATATTAATAAAACAAGATTAATTAGAATTTATTTTATTCGTTTTGAAATAATAATTTAAACCAATTTAATAAATTAAGGCATAAAAATCATTTTTTTAATTAATTAACTAACCTTTTTTGAAAAAATGACTAAGTAAGTAGTTATAATAATAATTTACACTATTAGATTAACTTTAAGAAAGTAGTTAAACAAAGAGCGATTTTTATTTTTTAAGAAAAATGGGACCTTAATTGAAATATTTGAATTAGAGACAAGTAATAAGAAATTTAACGAAACTTAAATTAGTTGGTTTTTTATTTGAGTCAGTTTTTTGGTTTATGAAAAAACTATTTTTAAACTAAAAATTTTTATTTTTTTTATTTTTTTTTTACTAAAGATTATAAATGAAAATACAAGAGTTGATAAAATAAGTTTTGTTAGAAACAAAACAACTCAGATGGATAGTCCGTCTTTTGGGGAATTCAACTAAGTTAATTAAAAAATTCTAAAGTTAGAGTTAAACAACAAATAATAAGTAATCGCAATTAAATAATTAAAGCGTAAGGGAGAAATTGAATTTGGGCCTTTCTTGGGCCAAATTCGCTACTTTTTGGGGTTTAAACAAAACCCGTTTTTGGTATACAGCTCATGTATATCAGTGTATATGAGCATGTATATCAGCTCTTTTCGTGTATCTCTTGCTTCCGAACACTTGTATTTCGTCTCAGCCATGTATTCCTGCGTTTTTGACCTGTATTTTTATTTTTAATCCCATATTTGTTGGGCTGGACCGTATAACAGTGTATAAAGGTTGTATCGAGCTGTTTTTTCAGCTTTCCAGAATCTGTAGATTTAATTTCCAGCCCCTATATTTCGCATTCTGCCTTGTACGCCTGGTAATCTGGCTGACTTAATGACGAAAGAGATTTGAGCCTCTATGGCTCGATTCGAGAATGCGAGGGAAAAGAAATCCATTGCGGACTCGGAGAGGGTTCATACAATAAAAATAAAGATGAAATTAGCATTCGATTGACTAACAAACGAGACATAATTCGATTGCCATTAGAATTATTTAAGAAAATCCAAAATAAGGAAGCCAAGAGTCAAACAACCCCCAAATAATAGACCACAATGACATGCCACTTCTAAAGAAGACAAAAATAATTAAATTAACAAACAAACTATGACACTAAACAATAACACACATATACATTTATGAATATATTATATTACACGGAGTACTTAGCCATTGACATACAATAATTCAAAATGATGAGAGGAAACACGTTGCATAGTCCACAGGTAATGCATCTTATGCTATAGTCAAAGTTAGCTCTATCAAGGGTCCTAGTTTATCGTGCTAAAGGACGGAGTGTTATTAAAAGAGGCTCTGCTAAGTAGGAAGATTTGGTGTCATATCAGACTATATATCAAACATATGCCGCACTTTGAGATAATGATAGTCTTCCGAATCAAACAAAGATCTGGAAGTGTGCTTTTAACAACTAAAAAAAATATTAACATGGCAAATCGTTACATTACACTTGCCATAACCTGACTTACAAATCAAGTGACATGAAGACTTTCCATTAAATGAGAAGAGGCGGACAAAGACGCCGCGAAAGAGACAACGATATAACCAACATATTCCGAGTGTAAATCACACATATATCCAGACCATTTCAAACAAACGAGACAGAGACTGAACAAACTAAAGAAAAATAAAAAAAATTCAAATACCAACCTATAATACCAAGGGAACTTCGTCAATACTTGGAAACACAATAGACATAAAAGTCAAAGCGAGGTGAACATACAACTCAAGACTATAATGAAAGTTAAGCCTGGACCATTATATCTCGATGAGGTGAGGTGAGGTGTTAATGATCTGGGATTAGCTAGAAGTTCAAACAACAAAGAAAATGAGCTTGAATATTCATGTTCAAACTGAGTACAATATAGCCAAAGCAAACCCAACAGGGACAGATTCTCTATGCAGTGAAACATAAACTAAGGGAAAAATATTACCTTTTTTTTTTACAGCGAAACTGAGACGAGGACGAGCTTGGAGCGACTTAAACACAGCCTTGAACTCGAGCACCAGACCAAAGAAAAGATCGAGTCGACCTCGAACGAGAACTTCTCGTATTCTTAAGACTAGGGAACCGTCTGAGACTTCTTAAGTATAAATTTGTTCGAAGAAATCCAACCCCCCTTTTTTACACTAGTTTTCGATTGAACAAAAATCCCCTGCTTTTTGAAGTATATCTTGCTTGTATTTAGACACTAATCCTTAAATAAATATATTTTGCTAAAAGAAATCTCCCCCCTACAATGAATAAAAAGCGACGTTTATATAGAGGAAATTCTAGGGTCTGTTCTTGGGGCGATGTTGGGGATGAAAATTGGACGAGGGCAAGGGCCAAAAAGGAAATTCCTAACCCATCTTCAATTCAAATTTTATTTTTATTTTTTCCAAAACCAAAGAACTGTTGCTTGTGCAAGATTTCAACCAAAATCTCTCAAAATCCGGATGACAAGATCAAATGGGCGGCTGTTGCAGAGAAAGCTGTGGGAGTTGTTGCTTGTTGACGCGTGAGGGAGAAGAAAACGTGTACTGCTGCTGTCTGGTTCACGTGAGCTGTTGCTCTCGGGTCGATGCTGGGTTCGAATTAGATTTCCGGGTTTGATTTTTCTGGATTTCTGGAGTTTGTACGCGAAGAAGAATGTGCAGGGGTGGGGTGTACTGTACGCTGGGTTATTGTAATGTTGTTGTATTGTAGTGGGTCGGGTTGGGTGTATTAAAGTGGGCTGGGGCGTTTTTGGGCTGGGAGTTTATTGGAATTGGTATGAAAATTGCTGAATTGTTGTTGGGCTGCTGGAAAAAGGGTTGAATTTGGCCCAAAAAGGTCTTTTAAGTGGGTTTAAAGGTTAGGTGAGGAAAGAGTTTGGATTGGAGTTGAGAATTTGGCCCATTTGCTTATAATTATAGCCAATTGTATTTAGGGATGTAACCAAATTGAGCTTAATTGGTTATTCGACTAAAAAGCCAAATAAGACGAATTAATATAAATTAATTAATGAGTTTCTTAATCTCAACAAAATAAAAATAATGAACTTAATTATAAATTGATTAACTCAATTACAAAACTAATTAACTCGAAATTATAGCTATAACTTAAAGCAAATTGATAAAATATTTAACTAAAATGTAAAATCTTTTGTGATAATTTTTTAAAATATTTATAAAATAGCGTTATTGCAAATTACACATACTTATTATTAAAAAGTGATAAAATTACTTTAAAAAAATAACTTGAAAGTATTTTGAATTTTCATAAAATTTATTAACTCAAAACTATAACCATCCCTAATATTTAAAATATAAAATCTTTTTTGAGACGATTTTCGAATAATCATAAAATATACTAATTATATACATAATTATGTAAAACATATATATCATTTGAAAATTATGAAAAGCGACAAAACTTATTTAAAAATCTTGCAAACTATATTATTATTTTTTTGGAAATTTTATAAAATTAATTATTTTAAATCGTTTGAAATTGGAGAAGCTCGAAATGATTAATTTATATTGTGGAAGGTCAAAATTGGGTGTCAACAGTATTTCAAGAGAAAATTTATTTGTCCGATAAGTCTTATATTTGTTTATATGCTTTCTTATAGTATAATGTTATTTCGTCATATATCCAAGACAGAAAAGAGACTAGAAGATTTAAAATCTAGAACCATTTTATTTATTGTATTAATACTCGATACTTAACTTTATATTAATTAGTACTAATTTCTGGTATATATAAGCATATCTCAAGGCTGATCATCAACTAGTGATGGTGATGGAGACGGCGCGTCACAGCGACATGGTGGAAGCGCTGGTGGCGGAGGCATTGGTTGGTCCTCACCTGACGGTGGAAGCACTGGTGGCTCCTCAACTGGTGGCGGAATCATTGGTGGCTCCTCCTCAGTTGGCGGAGTTGGTGGTGGCCTCTTAGGCCGAGGACTAAGGGGATGACGATGTCGATGTCGATGTGGAATCCTAAATCTTAAAGATTCATGAAGAGTTGGATCATCAGTGAGTTGATCTCCATTAGTGAGCTCTAAGAATGAGCTAACTACTAAAACTGAAACTACAAATAGCCACTTCGCCGATATGATAGCCATAATACTTGTTGTTATAATTCTTTCAAAATTGTATGTTGAGTACGTAAAATAAAGTTAAAAGGGACCAAATTTATAGGACCATGCAAAAAGAACATTTATGAAATTTTAGTTGGGACAATGGGCTCAACTATTAAATGAGTTTGCCCTAACTAAATAGAATTTCATTTGTAGGATTATCAAATATTTTTAGCCTTCATCAGTAAATATTCCATTAAGGTATTTATTAGTACTGTAACAATTATTAACACACTATCTTTAAACCTATGTGTTCACACGTTCTATAATTTTGTTAATCCACAGTGAGAATTGTTTTATCAAGATTTAGGGGTAAAGAATAAATATTTTTAAGAAGTAGTATTAGTCGAAGAAAAATTCATGGGTTCAATTTCTTTTACTTTTCTTATTTTTTTAGGGGGAAATAAATGGGATTTAATCCTTCATCGGTGAAGGACGAAGGGCCTCAACCAATCGAACAATGCTCACATCCCTATTCACTTTCTGTTCAAGCTAATTGCATATTTATTATTGAGATGTGAAATTTTATCAATAATTAGAAAAACTAATATAATTTATACTAAATTATACTGATCAAGAAAATATTCTAGTTCTACAAGCTTCCCTTAATTTAGCATAATTTCCAAATTATGTGGGTAAAAGTTAAACTCTCTGACCACGTCACCAAAAGTTAATGGATTTGAAATTTCCTTTTATTGAAACTAGCCATAGTACAAAATATAAGTTGGTATGACTGGTTGGTAAGACTGCAAATAGTTTTTGTAAGGAGATGTGATCTCTGCCGTCACCAATGAAAAAAGTTGAAATCATATATATACTCTATTCGTCTCAATTTTAGTTATATCATTTAATTTAATATAAAATTTAAAAAATAAAGATTTTGAAAATTTATGATCTAAAATACTCTTAGACCATTTGTGTAACTATAAATCACATCATTAAGGATAAAGTGAAATTTCTGAAGTAAATTTTTTTAGTTTATAAAAAGGTGACATTCTTTCTAAAACGGTCTAAAAATAAGTGTGTCACGTGCCATATATAAATTGGAACAGAAGGAGTACCGTATATAAGGCACTCGTGATTACTCACTATAAACTGTGTCCGAATTAAAAAGAAACCCATCCAAAACTAGAATGGAAAAATTCCAACAAGATTTGATGAAAAAAAGGAATTACGTACCATGAACTAAAGTTGAGCTTTATGAAATTAAACCCATAAAATTTCCCTTGTTTGTGCATTATTAATACATAGGATATACTCCCTCTGTCCCTAATTACTTATCCACTTTTGACTTGACACACCTATTAAGAAAACAATGATTGACATAGTGAGTTTATCATTTTACTCCTATTAATTATGAAGTTGATGAATTAAAAATTTAATATTTTCAAAAAGTTATACCTTTTTCAAAGTAATTAATTGAGGTATAATAGGAAATCAATTGTCCTTTCTTGATTTGTCAAAATGAACAAGTAATTAGGGATAACTATAAAAGGAAAAGTGGACAAGTAAATATGAACAGAGGGAGTATTTATCAACTATAGCAATAATATTAATTTGCGTTTCGAATCAAATACTGATTTTGGGCCTGTTAAAACCGAAAGAGTTCAATGGATTTGGGGATATCTGTAGGCCCAACCCATCAATTCAAGCCCAAACAAGGCTTTGTTGAATAACAAGGCACAACACAAAACAAGAAAAATTATCGCATAATATCGAACCTTTTATTGTTCAAAACTTCAAATCATATTCCCGTAATAGGGTTTCAATGTCATCAATTGATTTAGAAAACCGCGATTAAAATCAAAGTCCAGTTTTAATGCAATGATAAAGTTCAACAAGTCCAGTTCATCGTTAAAACACATTCATTTTATCATGTGAAATGAAATTACACAGGCTTGATGCGAGATTGTCCCATACACGTAAAAAATCCTAGTTCAAATTGTCTTTAAAATAAAAAATAGTTAAAAAAAAACAACAAGAGACATACCTCAATTTCTACTAACTAATGATGATAAAGATGTGAATTTTAATCAAATCTCATGAATTTCCACTTTTTTGAAGAAAAAATAAACTAGGATTCTAGAGTATATTTAGCCATCCGTATTTGCAAGTATTATATTTTGACTTTGACGTACTTAGAAACATTGTGATACTAATTTCATTAAGAGTATATATATCCGCTCAAAGACGATTTCAAACTTTCATGTATAATACTGTATATTTTCGATTAGTGAAGTATTTATATCCAAATACAAAAAATTAAATACTTCTTTTCAATTTCAACTTCAAAATACTACTGTAACAAATAGTACTATAGTTTATACCTAATTAAACTGATCAAGAAAATGTTTAAGTTGTACAAGCTTCCCTTATTTTAGAATAATTTCCAAATAATGTGGGTAAAAGTTAATAAATCACTAATCATACTAAAAGTTAGTGGATCTGAAATTTTCCTTTTATCGAAAATAGTCATGCAAAATACAAGTTGGTATGACTTGTTGGTAAGACTGCGAGAAACAGTTTTAGTATGGGTATGTGATCATCAATGAAGAAGTTGATCAACTAATAAAGTTAAATCCAATTAATATCCGTTCCTCATGTATATTTTTATTATATCCCTCAAGCAAGTATGATATACAATTTAAAGAAAAATTACAGAAATCCCACATTTTAGTTTACTTATTACCATTATCTCCTACAAGTTTTACAAATCTCTAAAATCCCTCATTTTCGCGCATCAAATTAGTGTATCTCACGCATCAGATTAATGTATCAACACTTATATTATTGTATCTCGCGCATCAGATTAGTGTATCATGTATAAAATGTACATCAGATTAGTGTATCATGTATAAAATGTAATGTATTTTACTTAACGATTAATGTATCTCGCGCATCAGATTAATATAGCAGCGCTTATATTATTGTATCCGTTTAAGGGATTTCTGTAATTATAAACTTTTAAGGGATATATTGTAATTTTTCCTTAAAAGTATGTGATTTCTGTAATTTGCCCTTTAATTAATTATATCAACTTAATGATAACCCATTAAGGACTGGATCCAAAATCCGAATCCAAAAGTGTTTAATGAGTTTGGGCCTATTTGTAGCTCCAAATGAAAATCCGTAACTCGGAAAGTGTCAGAAGCCTGTCATTTCATAGAAAACTACTATTTGGAAAAGTACAGAAATCTCATATATTTGGGGGTTAATTTCATCTTATTTCGAAAAAAATTTCAAATATAAATTTTTAAAATTTTTCATTGCTTTTTGATATATTCTTTGGTTGTCTGATACATTGCGAATAATACATTGTTTTACTTAATGGGAGAGAGATATCCAAGAAGGGATAGGAATGTATCAGAGAGAGGATTTTTGTAAAAAAAAAAAATGATAGAAAATTTTAGAGATTATGATATCTTCAGTTGTGTGTTTATGATTTTTTAAAATTATTTTATTTCAATAATTTTGAATATATATTTAGTAATCCGCAAGTATTAGATTTAAATCTTGAGATAAGTTTTCATATATACTATAATACTATATCCATATACAAAATATTCTTTTTCAGTTACAACGTAAATACCTCCTTTTTTTAAAAAAAACTTTAACAAAATACTGTCCAAGCTGCCTTATAACATATTCTTCTTCTGTTCCGATTTACATGACACTTTTTCTTTAGTCAGTGTAAAAAATTGTTTATATTTTCAAATTTAGGAATAAGTTTTAACTTTAAATTTTCTCTTTTATTCTAAATGAAATTATTTATAACCACACATTAAAAATAATTGTTTTAAATTACAAAGTTTCTTAAAAAGAAGAATAAAATAGTTTCAAGTTAAGCGATAATCACATAAATATTAAAGGAAAAATTATGCGGTTAAGCAAACATATACTAGTTAATTAACTAACATAGCTACAGCTTGCTTTAATTACAATTCGAAACTTACTTCTAGCTATAATTACACTCTCTCTCACCTTTCGCCCTTCTTCCTCTCTCTCGCCTCTCTCTGGAATCTCACTTGCCTCTCAACTCTTTTTCAGTCATCTCTCCCTCGCCTCTCTCCTCTCCCTGCCCAGTATCTCTCTTGATTCTCTTATGTCAATCTCTCTCTCACTTTATACAAACATAACGTATAATTTGTGTTTGTGTTTGTATAAAGCGAGAGAAACGAGATACACAAATACAAATACATATCTCTCCACCCTATACACTTATAATTATACAAATACAAATTTATCCCTGCCCAGTTCTCTTTTGTCTTCCCCCTCTCTCTCTCTTGCTCTATACAAACACAAATTTTACAAATACAAATGTATAATTTGTGTTTGTATAAAGTGAGAGAGACTTGATAAACAAATACAAATGTTTGAACTCGATTCAATTGTATACGGATGCAAATTGTATGCAGATATACAAATACAATCATTGATACATATACATTCTAGTTACATATATACAATTATTTGACTGATATACATATACAACTCGCCTCTCTCCACTCTCTCGCCCTCGCCTCTCTCCTTCCTCTCCCAATCTCGCTCGTTTTTTTCTCCGTCTAACATGTAGCTACGAATCATAATTAGTAAACTATAGCTATGGAACATGATTACAATTGTTTTAGTGGTTATTTTTTAAAGTTCCCCAAAATTAAAACGGGAGTATATGACAATCCATGAAGGTGTTAGGTGTGCGGTGGCTGAAACCAGTTACACAAGACCATAAGCCTATAACATTATGTTAGGAAGTTAAAGAAAATAGGAAAAATTACAAAAATCTCACATATTAGTTTACTTATTACCATTATCCCCTATAAGTTTTATAAATCTCCAAAATCCCTCATTTTCGCGCATCAGATTAGTGTATCTCACGCATCAGATTAATGTATCTCGCGCATCAGATTAGTGTGTCTCGCGCATCAAATTAGTGTATCATGTATAAAATGTACATCATATTAGTGTATGTATAAAATGTAATGTATCTTACTTAACGATTAATGTATCTCGCGCATCAGATTAATGTATCAGCGCTTATATTATTGTATCCGTTTGAGGGATTTCTGTAATTATAAACTTTTAAGGGATAGATTGTAATGTTGCCTTAAAAGTATGTGATTTCTGTAATTTGCCTAAGAAAAAAAGCACAAACATAGAAGACAAACACTTTATAAATCCATTTCACTTGTTTGGACTTTAAACATTACATAAACGAAATTGAAAAAACAAGAAAACTAAACTAAATTCTTCTTTCCTCATACATGATCATTTATTAATGGAATAACAAGGACACAATCTTTAATTTTTTTCTTTCTCCAACACTTAAATTAACTCCTTAAACATTCATCATCCCTTCCTATCTTAATTTCTAATTTGCCAAGGTAATTAGTACTTCTTGCAAGGCACTTTCTTTGAGGGTTCAAATCCAAAAGGTCCAACAGTAAAGAAATCATATTTAGGGGTGGGTGGTTTAATAGGGAGATGAGTAGCTGGAGCTGGAGCTAGAGCTGGTGGGGTGTACTTCAAGAGTGCACCAGATTTTCCGTCATTGTAATTTGTTGGGACATTACAGTAAGAATTGTTTGATGAGACTAAAAACACTTTGCATTTGTGGTAGGCTCCTGAGCTCAAGAGTTTGGGAAGGATCCAGAAGAATCCATTCTTGTCTGTTTCAGCCTGTTCTACTAATGTCTTTTTGGTGTTGTTGCACACTAGCTTCACCTTGGCTCCTGCAACATCATAATGTACAATCGAGGTCAATTAAAAGATAACTATATTTAATTTAACCAATTATATAAGTGTAAGTTCATAAGACGAGGATGGCTTAAAACCATATAAGGAGGTAAATAATGTACATCTCTACCTATGTGGAAACTCAACGGCTACTCAACACCCTTAGAGTCTCAAGATCGATTGGACATCTGAAGCATGGATAATATAAGATGACATCCAAAATTCAGTAAATCGTGAATTTGGATGTATAGACTCTAATTTCATGATTTTAAAAAAAGGTTTTACGTCTAATTCAACCACAAAAGTTCAAGAGTATGACCATATAAGGTGAAAAATTATGTACATCACTACTACCAATGTGAAAATTGGGGCATGTGAATACATGGTTGTTTTGTAAAATTAGATATTTTATGTATATATTTTCTAAAATTAGTAATAATAGTATATGTTGATACTCATGATATTGAAAAAATTACCCTGAAGTGGTTTAGCTTGGTAAAGAGTATTAATCCCTCTAAACTTGCAAGGTTTGCAGTAAACAAGTCCTCTTACAGCAACAGGTTTCCTAGAAGGATAATAAGGTGATGGTGTTGGTGGCTTAACTGGTGGCTTAGCTGGTGGTTTTGATGGGCTATAAGTTGGTGGCTTAGATGGAGCTTTAGTTGGTGGCTTTGTTGGATAATAAATTGGTGAAGGGGCTGGGGAACTTATGTGGTGGTGGTGGTGGTGTGGCTTAGGGGCTTGAGCTGGTGCAAGGTGGTCAACATTTTTGTCTAATGAGTACCACTCATCTTGAGCATGGCTAACAATTGTGAATGAGCTAAGTAATAAAACTGAAAGCTGAAAAAGAACAAGGGCCTTTGCCATTGTTGCTAAATTTTCCTCAACTGAGTTTAGCTAGTTGTGTGTGTAAAGGGAAGTAAGAGGCATGAATTTATAGGGGCACAATTATAAGCTTCTAAATTCGATTATTTATTTATTATTATTTTTGTATAATTTTTCTAGTTAGAAGTGAGTTTTAAGAATAGTTTATTTTAAAAAAATATTAAAGCATCAATTTGCGCTTGATTAAGATTCCAAAAGTATTTCTAAAAAAAATACGCTCTGAAAAAACAATTTTTGAAACTATTCAAAAACACTTATTTCTTCCTAAAATCTTGATCAAACTTAAAAAAATAAGCATTTTAAACTTCGAAAACACAAACAAAAAAGATATACAATATCTAGATGTAGCTGGTTGGAGATAACAAATATTTAATATAATTGTTGAGGTGCGTTCAAACTGATCTAATAGATAATGGGGTCAAAGAGTCATAGTCTTTATAATTTGTTTTGTTTATATACATAGGATTATAGTATATTACTCCACCAATTCTGACCTAATGTGTCCTTAATATTAGGGTTTGAATTAATCTTCATTAAAGCAAGAATCTAGCTATAGAAGTCTTAACTAGGGAAGACAAGTGCTTAAATGCTGCACATGCAAGGATTGGAAGGGCATGTAGAAGTTTCCTATGAGTGATATTGTTCATGTACACTGTAAAAGAATTAAACAAAAAGGATGGTAAAAGAAGACCTTGTTCATGCAATGTTTTCATCTTTATCTCCCTCTTAATATAGCAATGAGATATATAGTATATTGTTTGTTAATTCCACATCATGCTTGGTTTGGTTGATAATTGAATTTTTCATAAAATTATGGTACATAACGAGATTAATTAATTTGTAATGTCTATGTGCTAGATTGATATTTCAATCTTTTTTCTAAGAATATTTTGATTATGACATTGATATTTCAATCACTTTGTGAAATAGCTTGTAACCTATAAAAGAGATGTAAACCAAACTAGGCACATTCCATGTGACGAGCTCATAGCTGAATAACAAATGGAGACTAAATTCGATCCTAGTCTCCCATATAAAAGAGACCCACCTCCCAACCACTCAACCAACTTATAAAGAACAAATTCACTTTAGGTAGTGATCCAAAATACTTCATAAAGATTAATTGAGAGACCCAATGTAAAACGAAGATTACTTATTTAAATTGGTTAACTAGTGATTAAAAAAATGTTAGTATATGACAACACAGGCTAGGCCGCATAGCTTTTAAATCTTGTGAAGATGAGTCTTATCCAAGCAACCAATGGAAATTTTCTAAAAAGAATTTTTATTCTCACATAAGTGTTCAATTTTGAGAAGGAACTCATTGTATATTTTTTTTCTTATTAGATGTCTGATATTTATTTTGAATTATACCATGCCTTTAAAATATTTCTTAACCTAAAGATTTCCATTCTTAAAATTTAAATCCAATTTTTTTTAATTATGGGCATAAAGCATCTTGGTTAACAAATTGGAAGAAAGTGGGTCTTACTGATCCATATAAAATATATTACAGTGAATTCCAATTGTCTTAGAAATAATCACCTATGCATGTGTTCACATTAAAATTTTGAACAGAAATAATAGATTAATTATTTCTTTGTACAGGTGCATATGGCATTTTCTAAAATCTAAGTGCTTTATTTATTTTTTTGGACACCAGAGTTAAATTATTTTTTACTATAGAAGACTATCTAATCTAGTTGTTTCTGCTATACCAATTAAATGCGTCGTATCATATTCGAAACTTGGTTAAACAATCATAACATAAGGCATAATTCACGTGTTTGTACACGCAAATTCATGTTGCAATTGGTCAAGCAAGAATAGGTACCTAGGAAAAGAAAATTTTACTCCCTCCGTCTAACAATAATTGTTTACAATACTGTTTTGGGATGTTCAGCTATACTTGTCCATTTTATAAAATCAATGGATTATTTACACTTAGTTCTTAATTTACACTTATCATTAATTATAGTCATTTTCCTATTACATTTTTCAAGACATTGCATTTATTATATTCAAAGGGTGATATAGTAAAATTACTTGTTTATTTATACTCCCTCTGTCCCTAATTACTTGTTCACTTTTCCTTTTTTAGTTGTCTCTAACTACTTGTCTATTTTGACAAATCAAGAAAGAATATTTTTTTTCCCTATTATACCCTCAATTAATTACTTTTAGAACTTCTTGAAACTCTTAAGTTTTTAATTCATCTACTTCATAATTAATAGGGGTAAAATGATAAACTCAATATGTTAATCATTATTTTTTTAATAGATGTAACAATTCAAAAATAGATAAATAATTAAAGATAAGGGAGCAGTTTCTTAAGAGTTTTAACAGTTATGTCAAATCAATAATGGTGACTATTGCTGTACCGAAAGAGTATGAGAAAAAAAGAAAAGGAAAACCTTTGAAGAGAGCATAGATTAGTTATCAATCAATGTAGATTCCAAAATGGGTTTCGTTGTTTGACCTTCGCTTATTAAACAAGCATAATCCATTTTCCCTGCACAGATCTCCATGTATAAATGTCGATGAATTCATTATCTTCTACTCCCTCTATTTTAAATTAATTGAATTATTAAGGTATTTTATATTCGGTAAGAAAAGAAAATTAAGACATAAATTAGGCATAACTTTCCATTTTTATCCTTATTAATTAGTGTCAAAATTATGATTTAAATAACTAAACATTAATTAATACGTAACTAATTTTAATACTAACTAATGAAAGGTAAAATTGGAAGAACATTCTAAAAATAATCTTGAAAATTGAACAATTAAGTTACTTTTAAAAATGAAACATATCTCAACAATTCAATTAATTTGAAATGGAGAGAGTATTAAATTAAGATAATGTACATGTTTTTTACAACTATATATTGAGAATGTGAATTTATTACTCTCTCAGTCCCATTTTATGTGAGATGGTTTAACTCAGTACAGAGTTTAAGAAAAAATAGAACATTTCATTAGGGGTAAAATAGACATTTTATAGTTAAATTGTTAGTTAATATAGAAATGTGTCAATTCTTATTGGGACTAACTAAAAAGAAAAGTAAGTCACATAAATTGGGACAGAGGGATTATATGTAATACTCCCTCCGTCCACTATTGTTTGTCAAGATATGATCATGCACAACCCTTAAGAAAAATTTAATATAAGGTGCAATTTGACTAATATAACCCTACTATCAATCATTATTAAAAGAACAACTTTCACATATAGCAAACAAAAAAATCATATTTGTATGTTATAGCAAAGTTTGCATAAGTGTGCTCCATAGCAAACATATATATGTATAATTCGTTATACATATACAATTGAAAGCTATGTCTATTTCGCTATACATATATACAAAAAGAAGCAATTGTATAATTCGTTGGCTCATCTTCAAATTTGTATAATTTCGCTGGCAGGCCATTTGTATAAATTGTTGCTAGCCTCTCGTTTGTATAAATCGTTGACAAAAATATTTGTATAAAAAAAATTGCTCTCTCTTTCGCTTTATACAACATAAATTATAAATTATATTTGTATAATCTGTGTTTGTATAAAACGAGAAAGAGAGAAAGGCAAAAGAGAACTGGGCAGGGGAATATTTGTATTGTATAATTATAAGTGTATAAAACAAATATATATGTATTTGCATGTGTATATATAATTTTCTTTCGCTTTATACAAACATAAATTATACATTATACAAACATAAATTTTACATTATCTTGTATAATCTGTGTTTGTATAAAACGAGAAATAGAGAAAGGCAAAAGAGAACTGGGCAGGGGAATATTTTTATTGTATAATTATAAGTGTATAGGACGAATATATATGTGTTTGCATGTGTATATACAATTTTCTCTCGCTTTATACAAACAGAAACGCAATTTATACAATTCTGTTGTATAAAGCGAGAGAGGCGAGCACAGAGGGAGCGAGCGAGAAAGGGAGAGTGGCGAGCTAGCGAGAATTTGGAGGGAGAGAGGTGACTGACAAACGTTTTCTACAGGGAGCAATTAAATCAAACAGTAGCTACTCCATTTATTTTAGATTATAAATTTGTCATTCTGTACAATTATCCCTTATTAAAATGGTTTGTACTTTTTGAAAATTGTAAAAGCAACTGTTTTCACTAGTCTTGTAACTTTAAAATGACTACTTTTTTAAATAAGTAGTTATGTAATTATTAAGGGAAGAATTGGAAAAAAGTGACTAATTAATTCTTGATTGTTTAAATTGATAATTAATTTTGGACAACTATTTTTAGTATACCTGACAAAAAATAGTGGACGGAGGGAGTAATAGTTAGTGAAACATATCTTCATGACTATTTTTTGATGATGTGTGTACATTTTTTCGTTTGTTTAAAAATTATGTAATGTAACACTCTGCGTGGAAAAATAATTCTATTGCGACAAATATAAATAAATTAATATTAAATTAAAAAGTTAAGGTTAAAGGTTAAAATTATCACCGTATAAATTAGTTTATTCCAACTGTGATATCCGTCGTCTTCTTCTCCACTTTCTTAGCTGTAACATCAATATCTCTAACTTGAAAGGAGAGTTTAGTGTTTTAAGGACGTCAATCAAAAATATATTTTAAAAAATTTAATGTGTCAGCAAATAAAGTCGTTATATATGTCAAGATTGTGTGGATAAGCGCTCCTAGAAGCATTCCTTGACAAACATTTGTGTAGGTGTGTTTCGCTAATCATGGGTGATAGTTCAGGTAGGAAACTCACTCAATAGTTCACGTAGGAACCTCAAAAAATGAAATAATTTTAATGTGTTTTTGATTCTTAACTCTGATGTATTTGGGATCTCAAAGGATAAAAAGAAAAACTTAATATTATGATGAAATGTTACTATATTATAGAGAACGGTTATTACAGAAAAAATGAAAACTTTTCTCAATTCAAGAAAATATGAAAGTTTGTAAAGATTAGTATATGATTCCAAATAAACTACAACTTTGTTAAGAAAATATCTGAAGTTTAAATTGAATAACAACCAGAGAGAAAGTTGAGATGAAGCAATTCCTCTCGTGTATCTTAAGTAAGTTTCAAGTGGCTGTGGACTTCCCCATTGACCTAGTATTGGTTTAGTCAGTATTTTCACCAGATAGACACTTTTGTGGCCTCAAATTAAACCAACCATATGAAGGGGATCAAACCTGGCCGAATGGCCGGGCCTAACAATCTTAACCACTATTTTAAAGTTTGATATACCTTTTGTTATGAAAGTGACTCATATATATTTCTAATGTTATATAAATGGCTTATATACACCCTTTTTTTATAACGAAAGTGATACAAATTAATTTTAGTTTAATTTTTTAATTACTTTTTGAAAAAAATATAATTCATATGGGGTATATGTGATCCTCCTCACACGTATTCTTTTTTTACTTTTTTCTTTCAATGACTAATTTAAATTTATTATTTTGATGATCAAATTTATTTATGTTTCACTTATTTTCTTGTTAAATTTATCATAGATGTCCCATTTTTTAAACTATTATTTACAAATACAAAAATCAAATTACAATATAGCCGAAAAAAATTAGTTTTAGATTTTTTTTCTTTACACTAAAGAATGTAAGAAAAAAAAAATATCTCAATAGTGATAATCAAAGAAAACACTATTATATTTGCCCTGTCTACTGTTATACAATAAATATTTGCCCCTGTCTACTGTTATACAAATGGCTCACATATACTTTTATCCTCTAACAAAAGTGAAAAAATTAATTTAAATATAAATTTTTAATTATATATTTGAAAAAAATATAATTCATATGGGGTATATTTGATCCTCCTCACACGTATTTTTTTAATTTTTTTTTGTTTCAATGACTAATTTAAATTTACTATTTTGATGGTCAAATTTATTTATATTTCACTAATTTTCTTGTAAAATTTGTCATAGATGCCTCATTATTTTATTTTATTTTTACAAATACAAAAACTAACCTACTATATTGCCGCAAAAAATTAGTTTAAAATTTTTTCTTTACACTAAAGAATGAAAGAAAAAAAGAATAAGATACTCGAATAATGATAATCAAAGAAGTCAAAAAGTATTTTTTGTATGAAAAAATGTTAAATTATACCTCGATCTTTGCTAGAAAGATCATATATATATATGCCTACATGAATTTTTAAAATTTAAAGTCAAAAAATAAATTTGAAACTAATTTTTCACTTTCATTAGATTAAGGGTATAAGTGAACTCCTATTGTAACGAAAAGAGTATATGTGAGACATTTGTATAATGGTAAGGACATATATGAGTCACTTTCATAACGAGGGGTATATCCGTTCAAAATGACAAAGTTAAGATTCGACCGATTCTTCAAATTAATCTATCAGTGATACAAAAAATAGGACAAAAAAAAGTAACATGTGTTATTTAATTTGGAAACTATGTAAAAAGTATTATAAATCTCAATAATTAACAACATTTAAAAATTACGTAAAATGTATTTTAAACACAATAATTAATAACTTAAAATACTTTAAAATCATATTAAAATTTAAATTACCCCAAACTTTTATATTTTATAAAAAATACTCATTATTTATTAATTCCAACTAATATTTGTTACTATCGTCCCCGAAAAAGTTTGAGTTCTAATTTGAGTGATAGAATTGAGAAAAAGGAACAATTTGTGTTTAATAAGTTATAATTATAACTGAAGCAGTAGCAAGTTTGAGTATGCGATTAATGTATTGTTTTGCCTATATTGTTATTTTGTTATTGTTGATTGTTATCAATTATATTATAAGGTTATTTTTTAACGGACCACATTAATTATAAAATGATGATATAAATTTATGGATATTTTTAATAATTTTTAGAATTTATTGGTATAAATCATATTTTTTGAAATAGTCAAATATTTTTGAAAAAAATTGGGGCCAAACACAGGTGAAACTTCACCCAAATATGATTTGCCAAAGAATATTTGAGAACTTGGGGCCAAACACTAGCTTAGTCTTGTCAAGCTTGATTTTAGACGTGTATATCAGAAATTTGCTTTGACAAAGTAAAATTTCTAACGCATAATTTAAAATGGCTAAACTTATAAAAATTTATAAAAATAATCCGTGGATTAAATAAGGCCCCAAAATTGGTTATCTATGACCATGTACCCCTTTCGATCTTCTTCTTCGTTCTTTAGTTATATACTTAGATAGTCAGATTTAGAACCATTAAGTTAAAAAGAGATGAAAAAGTTACTTTTCTATTTCAATTTATAGAATGTCTTTTAATTGGCATGATATGAACTAAGCATAATAGATAAATTAGGTGTACTAGAGACTAATTTAAAATTGAATAAGTAAACACACATATCTTACGCAATATAATACATATAAAATACCATATTGAATATAAAATTGTCATTAAAACACCACGTAGAATAAGTATATCTATTTATTTAATTTTATATAAATTCAAGTGTCTAATCAAGGTTGGAGGTATAGATGCAACCTAAAATTGTAAGAAAGAAAAAAGCTGAAACTTGTAATCCTAAATACTCCAATAAGATTGACTAGAAAAAGATCTCATTTAATTTGATGTACAATTAGAAAATTAAATTTAAATTATTTTTAAACATAATTGTTTTCATGTTTTACGAAAAAAAACAACAACATAATATTATAGAAAATGAAACAAATGGAGTAGTGCACTTTGGTTTCATTCGGCTCCTTTATGGAGATGAGTCAATTTATAGATCTAAGATGTGAAGAAAATTTGAAAAAAAAAAATTCTACCCATAACATCTATGTCAGCTGCTTAATGAAAATAAATGGAATGAGAAAAACAATAAAGAAATAAGATTTATTTCCAGGAGAAAGATGAAGATAAAGATGGTGACATAATTAATTAGTGAATAATTACAATACAATACTCTTAAGGCCAAACAAAATCAACACATATTTTGGGAAGTTCTTCAAAATCCTGAGCTAAATTGAAGTCAGTGTTGAAATTAGTTGAGGAATTGTTGAATACCCTTTTGTTGGAAACTCCTTTGGCAGCCACAACAGCACAAGAATTAGCAACTGAAGAAGAAGAAGTTAAATAATCAGTATTTTCATGTCTAAGAAGCTCAGCTAACAAAAGAACAAGAGAAGCCATTTGATAATTTTCTAATGAAAGATGTTTTCAAGATTTTTCCTTTGTTTGATATAATGAATTCAAGGCACACAAATTCCTAATTTATAAGCAATCAAAAGTAGGTGAATAGTAGCAGTATTAAAAGCCGGTTGGACTTAAATACTGTGTGATATATATATATACTAGATATGAGACCCCGTGCCAGCACGGGGCCCAATATATGTTATTGTTTCTGTTTTAATTTATGTGGTACATATGAAATTTGAAATTAATCAATTTTTTAGTATGTTTTTATATATTTTAAGTTGCTAATTATTTGTATTTAGAGTATGTTTTACGTAAATATATTAGAAATCACAATAATTA
>JAJOOR010006416.1:0-61779 GCA_036250505.1 Solanum acaule
TGTTCTATGATGTCATTTTGAAATGGTTTGCCCTTAGTCCCTATTTCCCGTTAATTAATGTTGAATGTACTTCCGCGACCGATGAAGTGTGATGACAAGTTTGAGAGGCTTTTTTGGGGTTCCTTCGGGTTCCTCATTCTCCATGTCACGTCTAGGCCCTAGGCTTGGGTCGTGACAGTTACTGGTACGTTGCGAGTCTTTCATTTAGATATTTATGCTTTGTTAGATCCAGGATCTACTCTTTCCTTTGTAACTCCATATATAGTAGTAAACTTTAGTGTCAATCCATAAACTATCTCAGAACCCTTCTTAGTCTCTACTCTAGTCGGTGACCTAGTTATAACTAGACGGGTATACAAAATTGCCCTGTCACCGTCTCTTTGAAAGTTACCTCAGCAGATCTTGTAGAGCTACAAATGGTAGACTTTGATATCATTCTAGGCATGGATTGGTTACATTCCTGTAATGCCTTAGTCGATTGTAAAACTATGATCATTAATTTTTAGTTTCCAAAAGAGCCAATCGTAGAATGGAAAGGTAGTAGCCCAATTCCTATGTGTCGATTTGTCTCTTACCTTAAGGCCAGAAAGATTATCTCTAAGGGGTATCTCTATCATCTAGTTTGGGTTAAGGATTCAAGCTCCGAAACCCTAACTCTTGAGTCAGTTCCTTTAGTAAATGAGTTCCCAGAAGTGTTTACAGAAGATTTTCCTAAAGTTCCTCCCGAAAGGGAAATCAACTTCAGAATTGATCTCCTTCACGATACCTAACCTATTTTTATTCCTCCTTACAGAATGGCTCCAGTTGAGCTTAAGGAATTGAAAGAACAATTGAAATTACTTCTAGATAAGGGCTTCATCTTTCCTAGTATTTCCCCATGGGGTGCACCAGTGTTATTCTTGAAAAGGCAAGATGGTTCTCTCAGGATGTGCATTGACTATCGGCAGTTGAACAAATTCCCAATCAAGAATAAGTACCCTATCCCCCGGATTGATGACTTATTCGATCAACTTCAAGGTGCTAGTCATTTCACAAAATCAGACCTCAAATCCAGTTATTATCAACTCAAAGTCAGAGATAGTGACATTCTAAAAATAGCCTTCAGAACTCGGTATTGTCATTATGAATATGTAGTTATGTCATTTGGACTAATCAATGCTCATGTAGCTTTCATGGATTTGATGAACAGGGTGTTCAAGCAGTATTTGGACTTGTTCGTTATCGTCTTTATTGATGATATCCTCATTTAATCTAGAAATGACGGAGAACATGCGAATCATTTGTGGGTTGTGCTGCAAAATCTCAAAGATCACCAGTTATTCGCTAAGTTTAGCAAATGTTAGTTTTGGTTGCAATCAGTTGCTTTTTTTGGGCTTATAGTGTCTAGCGAAAGGATCCGAGTGGATTCTCAGAAAATAGAGGCAATGAAACAATGGCCCAGACCTACCTATCCTAAAGATATCAAAAGTTTCTTGGGTGTGGCTGGTTATTACAAAAGGTTCGTGGAAGCATTTTCATCCATAGCTTCTCCATTGAATAAGCTGACTCAAAAAAAGATAAGTTCCAATGGTCAGATGATTCTGAGAAGAGCTTCTCAGAACTGAAAACTAGGTTGACTACAACTCCAGTTTTGACTGTACCAGAGGTTCATACGGTCATGTGATCTATTGTGATGCATCCACAGTCGGCCTAGGTTGGTTGTTGATTCACTGAGGTAAGGTTATAGCATATGCTTCTAGACAACTTAAGGTGCATGAGAAGAACTATCCGACTCATGACCTCGAGCTTGCGCTTTTAGTATTTACTCTTAAGATTTGGAGACATTACTTGTATGGTGTTCACGTAGATGTGTTCATAGACCATAGGAGCCTTCAGTATGCGTTCACCCAGAAAGAGTTGAATCTTTGCCAAAGGAGATGGATGGATTTTCTCAAGGACTATGATATGAATGTGCTTTACCATCCTAGTAAGGACATTATAGTAGAGGATGTGCTTAGTAGACTATCTATGGTAGTGTAGCACATGTTGAGGAAGAAAGGAAAGAACTATCAAATGATGTTCACCGACTTGCTCGCATAGGAGTTTGCCTTATGAACATATCAGGAGATTATGCGATTGTTCAGGATGGGTCAGAGTCATCATTGGTAGCGGAGGTTAAGGAAATACAAGAGAGTGATCCTATATTGCTTCAACTGAAAGGCGCAGTCCATCAGCAGAAAGTTGAGGCTTTCTCCCAAGGGGGAGATGGTGTGCTTCGCTACCAGGGTCGTTTATGTGTTCCTAAGGTGGGTGAGTTGAGACAGAAGATCCTTAAAGAAGCCCATAACTCAATGTATTCTTTTCATCCAGGAGCTACTAAGATGTACCGTGATCTGCGGGAAGTCTTTTGGTGGAATGGTATGAAAAGGGATATAGCAAATTTTGTGGCTAAGTGCTCTATTTGTCAGTAGGTTAAGGTAGAACATCAGAAAACAAGAGGTATGACTCAAGATATTAACATTCCTACATGTAAGTGAGAAGTGATAAACATGTAATTCAATACAGGTTTACCTTGTACTAGAAGACAACATGACTCCATTTGGGTGATAGTAGACAAAGTTACTAAGTCCGCTCATTTTAAGCTGTTAAGACTATAGATTTAGTGGAGGACTACACCAAGCTTTACATTAATGAAATAGTCAGGTTGCATTGGATTCCTTTATCTATCATCTCAGATATAGGTCCTTGGTTTACATCTCATTTGTGGAAGTCATTCCAGAAAGGTCTTGGTACTCTGGTCAATCTCAACACAACATTTCATCCACAGGCGGATGGTCAGGCAGAGCGAACCATTAAGACCTTAGAGGACATGTTGAGAGATTGTGTGACTAAATTCAAGGGTATTTGGGATGATCACCTTTCTTTTAAAGAGTTTTCCTACAATAATAGCTACCATTCTAGTATTCAAATGGCCCCTTATGAGGCATTGTATGGGCGTAGATGTAGATCTCCAGTTGGTTGGTTTGAAGTAGGTGGGGCGGCATTGATAGGGCCATATTTGGTTCATTATGCTATGGAATAAGTTCAGCCCATCAGATACAGATTTAAGACAACCCAGAGTCTCTAGAAATCTTATGCAAATGTTAGGAGAAAGGACTTGATGTTCCAAATTGATAATTGGGTTTTCCTGAAAGTGTCACCTATGAAGGGGGTGATGAGATTTAACAAGAAAAGGAAGCTGAGTCCTAGATATGTAAGTACCTATAGGATTTTGAAAAGAATTGGGAAAGTGGCTTATTAGAATTGCTAGCAGAACTAGTAGTGGTGCATCCGGTCTTTCACATTTCATTGTTGAAGAAGTGTGTTGGTGATCCAGCATCTATCGTATCATTGGAAATTCTGGCTGTGAAGGATAGTCTTACTTATGAGGATGTGTCAGTAGAGATTTTTGATCGTCAGGTTTGAAGGTTGAGGAACAAAGAAGTCGCTTCAGTTAAGGTTTTGTGGAGGAGTCAGTCCGTAGAGGGAGCTACTTGGGAAGTAGAAAGAGCTATGAAGGCCAAGTATCCTCATCTCTTTCCTTCCGATTCCACTCCAGCTTGAGGTAATTGTTCCTCTCCAATATTTCTGTTACTCATGCGTAGATTCAGTCTTAGTATCATGTTGTTTCAGTTATACTTGCATTTTCAGCATATTTGCATGTTTTGGGAACTTAGTTCAGTCAGATTTCAGTTTACAACACTTAGTGTTAGGGTTTGCAGCGCTTTCCCTCCATATTCAGCTATTTTAGTCTTCATTCGACAATGAATGTTCCCAAGGGGGAGATAATGTAACACCCTGTATTCTAGAAAGACTAGAAATGAAGATTTCAGAAATTGCATGTGCCACCAATGGTTCCACCTACAGACCTTAGGTTGACCCACAAACTATAGGTGGGGTCCGTGGAAGGTCACCTACAGCTCCCTCCCAGAACCCAGAAAAATATTAGCCAAGTCTGGACATACGCCAGGACCTACAAACCTTAGGTAGGACCACGGTCTATGGTCCAGGCCGTGGTTCAGAGCCCCACATTCCATCTCTCTGAAGCAAAACAATGCCCTCCTAGGACGGACCGTCGGTCTGTCCACGGTCCGTCGATCAGGAGCCATCGGTGGCTTCGACAGATTTTAAGTGAAGGTTATTTGTTTTTTTCACCTATCCTTTAGGCGCCTTAACTATGTCATTTAACCCCTAACGTCGCTTTTTCTCAGTTTTAGCCTAGTAACTTAATCAGATTTTACCTAAATCAATTCATTCACCAAAATTTAGCAAACTTAGAGTGAAAAAGGAGAAAGCATTGACCAAAACCTCTCCAAGAACGCATCAATGTTTCCTCCAGTTCCAGCCACGAAATCAAAAGATTTCTCCTTGAAATTTATCAAAAGTTATGTGGGATTTCTCTAGTGGGTTCCTTTCACCCATTAGGTCCCTAGAATTGAATCAGATTCGTGATTCTCTATATCATGTTTCGACATAGTGTTTCATAAACTTTAAAAATGTGTTGTGATTCAGCTGTTAGACTAATCTTAATCTGATTATCATGTTTTTGAGGAATTGTTGCTTAGCTTTTCACATGAAACTCGGAACCTAGTTGTGTAGATTCGTTCAGTTCATGAATTACACTTGCTAGGTCAATTTATTCAAATATACATGCCACATTTAAGAATGTTTCATTATCAGTACATTAATATTGTATTTTCAGTTAGCATGTTAGTATTTTGAGTTATTCAGTATTACAGTAATTCAGTTATAATGTGTTACTTACACATTCAGTAAGGAGTACGCTTAATACCGAGTGGACTACGGTCAGTCACCTTGATAGTCCAAGAACTAGGTGGCCCCGTAGGTTAAGTCCCCTTTATGGGCGTAATATTTAATAGTCATGCCGGTAATGCTTTTATACCCCTGGCAAGGTATATTTGATCCTCTCGATGGGGCGCATACATCGGACTCCACATACATCTCTCGTGGTTTAATGTTGGTTAATAGTAGCTCCCACAGTCAGACTCTCTTACATTGATTAGGTTACCAGTTACAATGTACTATTCAATCTCAGCATGTTATGTACTTGGTCATTGCATTCAGTTAGCTCAGTATTTAGTATATTTCTGTATTTACATTCAGTTCATATTATATCATTGCTCTTATTTCTTCGTTCAGTTATGTATATATTGTTCATCTTTATCCTAGCCTATATTCTCAATACCTCTCAAGTACTGACGCATACTCTGCACTACATCTTCTAGTGATGTAGGTTCAGGTCCTCAGCATTTAGATCACGCATAGATCAGTCCCCAATCTCCAGTTCAGCAATATCGTTGGTGAGTCCTCATTTTTCAAGGATGATAGACATGTTTCTTTTTACTTTCAGTCTTTCAGTTTTATTTTTGCTAGAGTTAGCTGGGGAATGTCTTAGCATCTCTAGTAATTTAGAGGCTTATTTCAGACATAGTTAGATTCAGTTTAGATTTGAGTTTGATATTTGATAAGTCCACGATTTGGACTCTTTTAGGGCTTTGTTTTGATAGATTTAGTGTTCTCAAATGCATATTATGTCTCAATAACTGATGAAAATCCTTGAGTTTCAAGTATTTGGAATTAGAGACAAAGCATGGACACTATTGGGCAGAAAGGAACAAGGCATCTGAAAAGAAAAAAAGAAAACTCGACCCGAGGATCGCCTAAGCCTTTAGGTGAGTCACCGAATGGCTATGGTTTCGCCCAATGTTCCAGTTTGCCAAGCTCTAAATGAGAAAATTGAGTCGACGAGTCGCCGAACGATTCCGCGATATAGTACTCTATTGTCCAACTTTACAGAACTTGAAGTTGCTGGAGGCTAATGCAGAAAGGTGATAAACCAGACCAAAGGGTGAGTGGGTCGGTGATCCCAACTAACTGCGTCGAGTGGTTCTTCACAGAACACTTTTTGACAACTATAAATACTTGTTTAAATTTTTAGCTTAGTATCAGATTTTATATGCAATCAATACCAAAAATTATTGTCAGTTTTTAGAACTTAGAGTTTTGTAGACTTTGTTCTTTAGCTTTGAGGATTTGAAGATTTACATTTCTAAGCAATTGGAAGTGGGTATTCAAGATTCTTCATCTTTGACGTGTGTAAAGACAATATCTATCGTACCCATTTGATGGAAACACTTTCCGGTATTGATTGCTATCTCTTTACTATGTCATGCTAAGGCCCCAATTCTTAGGGTGTGAATATGTGAATATGAGTTGAATTTACAGCTGGATATTGCTAATTGATTGTTTATTCGCTATTTAAAGGTGATTTCGTTCAGTAGTTGTATTTGAATTTAATGGGGTTGTAGTTGCAAATACAATTTTATCTTCATGTTTTTGACTTGCTCGAGAGCGAGGTTTTTACAACCTAAACTACTAAATCGATAATTGGTGGTTATTGGGTTGTCGTGGGTTCAACTCGAGAGAGTGAACCCTAAACCCTCTCCCACACATTCAACTCGAGAGAGTGAATGGACTAAGACGAAGGATGTGCTTCATTGCCACTTATCGATGTTCGAGAGAAATCGATTTGATTCGGGATAAATTGTTCGAGAGAAAATTTACCCCCACTAAAGTTTAGCTTAGTTACCAATTTACAACGAGTTACTATCATTATCAATTACCTAGTTATTTTTTTAGCCCATATTCCTATTGCATCCCAAAAATCCTGTCTCCATATTTGAATTTTCGTGTGTAGTTGGCATTTTAGTTGATAATTGATTAGAAAACCCCCTTCGATAATTGACACTTGTGTCACCCTTTAATTTGATATGTTTTTCTTCTTATACGTCTTTAGCTATAATTGAATTGAGCGAAGTTCTTGCTTTTATCTTAATTCTCGATTACAAACCGCTCCCCTTGGGACTCGACCCCAACTTACTTGTTGGATTATATTACTATTGAACAACCATGGACGCTTAGTATTGGATGAAGAGCCCAGATATGTCAAGTCAAAATGGCGCCGCTGCAGGGGAGTGTTGTTAATTGAGAATTTTTAGTTAAGTTGGATTGTGTTCTTATTAGTTATAGTTCTACTTGCTTAATTTTTAGTTTTGTTTTTACTTGTTTATGTATTGCAACATGAAAGATGAGCGTGAATGGTAACTATGGGTATCAAACGGATCACCCCCTTTTGAAATTATTGAATATTCGGGACAATCTCCTAACATTCAAGAAAGTGGAGGTGAAAAAATCCATGAGATGTGGCCTAGGTTTAAGGCATTATTACAACAGTTCCTAGCTCATGGAATGCCCGATAAATTATTGTTGGAATGCTTCTATCGGGGTCTTGATCCCGAAAGTAGAAGCATTGTTGATTAACTCTTTGCCGATTGTTCGACACAACAACCCTATGAAGTGGTATCCCAACTCCTTGATGGCATGATTAAGACCAACAAGGACACAGAGAAGGATCAAGAATGGGCCGTAATGCTGACTCAGCTGGATGTCTTGTCCAAGAAAGTCATGAAATTGGAAACACTATTCACGAAAAAGGACATGCACACTCCCCCTCGCGAGCATAAAAAGGTAAAGAAGCAGGAGGGTAGACAAAAGGAGGAAGTCCTCTCACTCATTCTAAACAAGATCGAAGAACAAGATAAGGTGTTGAATGAGATAAAAGGGAATATTGAAATGCTAAATCAGACGACAACCACTCATTCCATGATTATTCAGCTAGAGGACGCCCAGATAAACCAAGTGTTGTTGTGTCTCTACTCACAGTATAAAGAGCGTTCGCCTAGGGACACCATGGCCGACTCCGAAAATGAAGTTTAAGTGTTGACTTACATCGTGCCATGATGTTTAATAGGGTGCTTATTGGGAAGTAACCCAAGGTTTTGTCGTTTTAAATTGTCATTTTTGAATAATGGTGTGCTGATTGTGCAGGTTAAAGTGTGCGAAATGTTTGAAAATGAAGATTGGTTAGCTAAAGTCCAGTTGGCAATACGTCGAAGAGTTCGGCAACCCCGACCTAGACCGCCGTTAGACTCAAGAAAATTTAAGGTAGAGTCTATAAAACTCGGCGAACCTAGGAAATTATTGGCGAATCACCGATCAAGTCGGCAATCTCGATCTTGTCCGCCATTTGGACCCCCACATTAAATAAAGGTACGATAAAACTCGGCGAGGTAAGAGACTACTCGGTGTGTCACTGAGTGGTCGGTGATCACGACTAACGTCGTCGATTGGGTGAGAACTGGATGATATATTCAAGGGCCAAATGTTTAAATTTCAAGCTCCTTCATTGTCCCTCTCTTTAATGCTTCACAAACTTACACCTACATGTTATTTTCTATATTTTTTCTTTCTCTAAGTGTTTTAGTCATCGATTTGTGCTCGGAATTCGGATTACATTGCAGCCTAGCAATTCAATCTTAACTTAATCAGCATTAAAGGTTGGTTTTCCTATCCTCGAGTTTGGTTTTGTAATTTTGAACTCTTGTCCAATGGCCCACCTTTTGTGTGACATTCGTAATTCTTGTTTTGCTTATATTTAGGCTTTAAGTTAAAAAATGTGTTTTTACACTACTTTTGTGGATACTTGAGCTTGTGGTTCCTTGTTTTTAATGAGTTTTTACCCTTAAGAAAAAACTTTGCCTCCTCTTGTATGTCTTAAATGTGGTTGTTCTCTTGCAAATTTGTATACTAGTTTTGATCAATACCGATGACTGGAATAGTGCTTATAATCAAACAAAAATGAATGTGCGGCTAGGACGAGGCCAATTGAAGTTTCATAGACAATATGTGAACTCTTTGCATCTCGTTGTGACTAGCCAAGGATCGAATTGAGTCTCTTGTGATGAACATTGCACACTAGCGAAAGTGTGAAGTCTTGTTTGACATTGGTGTCAATGCATTGTGGGATGAACTTACCGTGAACCATGTGTGCTGACACCTAGAATTTTCCCCGTTGGTCCGGTTGACTAAGTGATGCAATTTCTTGAGATTATCTTTGGAAACTTTAATAAGTGTGAACCAATTTGATATTATTCCTCTTTTGTGGGTTACGTTGTGAGTGTGTGAACCTCTTTTGAGCACCCTTTGAGCTTTAACCTTTTCTTAGAAGAAACTTGATAACATTGTGACCTTTTATCAATCCATTACCCATAATCCTCATGATTTGTGGTTAGTGGGAATAGCCAACATAGGCCAAAAACGCTGTGACCTTTTATCAATCCATTACCCATAATCCTCATGATTTGTGGTTAGTGAGAATAGCCAACATAGGCCAAAAGCCTAAGTTGGGGGTGTGGTGAAAAGAAAGGGCAAATCAAGAAAATGCAAAGAAGTCCCTTTTCCCCATGTTTTGAGGAAAATGGAACACTCCATAAAAAAAGAAGGGAAAAACAAGAAAAGTTTGAAAAAGAAAAAAATGAAAGAAAAAGTTGTGAAATAAGGTTGTGGAAATACAAAGAATATGGGGCTTCCAATGACCCATGAAAGAGGAATAATAGGTGACTTGTGCGCTTGAATGAAAATGATAAAGAGAAGGAAATAAGGTGTTGTTCACATCACATTTCATGAGGATTTCAGCCAATAAGCCTAAATGACCAGACCTTTACACGTAGCCCCATTACAAGCCTAGAAAAGACCTTTTTGATCATGAATGAGCTGAAACAAAAGTCAATTGGAAAATAAGGGCAAACTAATGGGTGAAATCATGCATTATGTATATCTTTGTGAGTGTCAGTGTTGATCTTGATTCCAGAACTTTAAATGATTGAACCATTGAGTGAATATGGAATTCTTCTTTGTGTGAGGGCATTTGAATACCTTTGTTGAGCTTGAACTTACATGTGGAGCAAGTATAGTGAGCTTGAGATTCTTTCATAATGGTGAGTCACAACATGAATCTTTGAGTGCACAATTGATCATTGCATGAGTAAGTTGAGTCTTTTTGTGTGCATTCATGATTGAGTCTTGTGTAGCACCGTTTGAGACATCCTTTTTGAATTGCTGAATGTGAATTTTACTTGAGGACAAGCAAAAGTTAAAGTTGGGGGTGTTGATGAGTCCATGATTGGACTCTTTTAGGGCTTTATTTTGATAGATTTAGTGTCCTCAAATGCATATTTTGTCTCAATAACTGATGAAAATCCTTGAGTTTCAGGTATTTGAAATTACAGAAAAAGCATGGACACTATTGGGTAGAAAGGAACAAGGCAGCTGAAAAGAAAGAAGAAAAGACAGCCTGAGGATCGCCTAAGCATTTAGGCAAGTTGCCGAATGGCTATTGTCTTGCCCAATATTCTAGTGTGCCAAGCACTGAAGGAGAAAATGAAGTCCGCGAGATAAAAGAGCAGTTGGCAAGTCGTCGAATGATTCCGCAATGTAGTACTCTATTGCCCAACGTTACAGAACTTGAAGTTGTTGAATGCCATTGCAGAAAGGCGATGAACCAGACCAAAGGGAGGATCGCCGAGTGGATCAGCGATCCCGACTAACTGCGCCGAGTGTCCCTCGCAGCACACTTTTTGACAACTATAAATACTTGTTTAAACTTTTAGCTTACTATTAGATTTTGTATGCAATCAGTACCAAACATTATTTTCAGTTTTTAAAACTTAGATTTTGGGAGACTTTGTTCCTTAGCTTTGAAGAATTAAAGATTTCCATTTCTAAGAAATTAGAAGTGGGTATTGAATATTCTTCATATTTGACGTGTGTAAAGACATTATCTATCGTACCCATTTGATGGAAGCAGTTTTCGGTATCAATTTCTATCTCTTTACTATATCTAGCTAAAACCCCAATTCTTGGGGTGAATATGTGAATATGGGTTGAATTTGCTGCTGGGTATTCATAATTGATTGTTTATTTGCTGTTTAAAGGTAATTTTGTTCAGTAGTTGTGTTTGAATTTAATAGGGTTGTACTTTCAAATACAATTTTATCTTCATGTTTTTGACTTGCCCGAGAGAGAGGATTTTAAAACCAAAACTACTGAATCGATAGTTGGTGGTTATTAGGTTGTCGTGGGTTCAGCTCGAGAGAGTGAACCTTAAACCCTCTCCCACACATTCAACTCGAGAGAGTGAATGGACTAAGGTGAAGATTGTGCTTCATTGTCGCTTATTTGTGTTCGAGAGAAACTGATTTGATTTAGGGTAAATTGTTCGAGAGAATATTTACCCCCACTAAAGTCTAGATTAGTTACCAATTTACTGCGAGTTACTATCAATATCATTTACCCAGTTGTTTATTTTAGCCCATATTCGTATCGCATCCCAAAAATCCCGTCTCCATATTTGCATTTTCGTGTGTAGTTGTCCGTTTAGTTGATAATTGATTACGAAACCCGCTTCGATAATTGGAACTTGTTTCACCTTTTAATTTGTTATGTTTTTGTTCGTATACGTCTTTAGCTATAATTGACTTTAGCGAAAGTCTTGTTTTTCTCTTAATTCTTGATTACAGACCGCTCCCTTGAGACTCGACCCCAGCTCACTAGTTGGGTTATATTACTATTGAACAATCGTGGACGCTTAGTAATGGATGAAGCACCAGAATACGTCAAGTCAATATTTTAGTTGCTATTGAACTCTGACTCTCTTATGTATACAGACTTAGAATAGGTATTCCCCATCATTTCAGTTTATATGAAGTTTTAAGCTTCCGCATAGTATTTCTATTTTTTAGTAAATCATTAAGTATGCTTATGATATGTTAGTTCAGGGTTAGCTTGGGGTCACTCGTGATCCTATGTCTCGAGTTACATCAAGGGGGGTAGCCTCGGGGAGTGACAATCTTATTAACTATTAGGACTTGAAACATCTGATGGTAAGGTCATAGTAATATTCATATTTTGATATCAAACTTTCCTTGAAATGTAAGCTTACATTTGAGGGTATGGGAACATCTTAGTGATTTAAGCTCAAAGGTGCACTATATTCTTTCACCATATCCTTTATAATGTATAGATGAGGTCATTTATTACTAGCTTCATTATCTAGAACACTTTTGTTGGAAAGCACACACTCCATCTCTTCATTCACCTTCACAATAACTCTTATCACCTTTTTCTGATCAAACGATTCATTGTTCAAAATATCACCTACAATATCTTGATCTTCTACAAACTTATCATTGTCACAACACTCAACATGAAAACCTTTTGCTACTTCATCCACAGTTGGATTACGTTTTGCATTACTACTGCATGTCGTTTAGAAAACTATAATGACTCTGTTAGAGAAGCATTCCATTATTTTGGCATTGCTGGGTAAGGGGTTTAGGATATATTTTGATATATAAAGGTTAAAAATACACTTGACTTATGTTTCAACATGGTTATACACTAAATTTGGAAGTTACTAAGATCTTCTTCTTTTTATTTGATTTTCTTTAATATTTGATTTTTTTAATTCGAAATTCATCTAATGTGTACTTGCATAGTATATGATTCATAAATTTTGATGGTAAAACATTACATCAGAGATCATACTTTGTAATAGAAAATAAAATAATTGAAATACATAAGATAAAATAAAATGTATGTTTAGAATAAATCATGATATCATTAGTGATTTGATGTGTTACTTATCTACACGATTATACAAAAACTAGTCAACCTTTCCGCGTTTCGCATGGTCATAATTATATATTATAGTAAATTTGTTTTTGTTATCTTTTCTATTCCTATAAACAAAAACTTATTGTGCCGAATTTTTTGTATTAATTTATGCCTAAATTCGAAGCTAATAAAATATTTAAATATTAGTGAATTTATTTTCTATTATCTTTTTTATACATTTTAACTACAACTTAGTTAACTGAATTTTGTGTATAAAATTCTATACCTAAACTCAAAAATAATCAAATCCCATTTCAAGAAAGCCTTAAAGTATTATAAAATAATAATGTCCAATTAAAAGAGCTTCTAAAATTATAGTCCATATACGGAGACAAAATTCTCATCCATTCACAAATGTGGGACTTCTTAACACTCCCCGCAAGCCTAGACCTCAACTGGAGCGTGAACACTACTAAATGGTGGCCCAACATCGGTGAAAAACAAATTGGGATGGGTTTGGCTCTGATACAATGTAAAGATATGAAACATTGGTCTAACTCAGCCCCAAAATCTAGCTCATGAATACTTCAAGTTGTTTATTTTTTAGGACTTGTAGTGGATATGTTTAGTTCCTGAAATGATTAAATCCACTTAAGCCCTCTCAAGGAGGGCCCCCACATATGATGTCTACTTTCCCAGGTAATGGAAAAACATTTTTTTTGAAGCCCTTGATCACAAAATCCTTATGTTTTCTTGGAAACCAACTAAGTCTTCTATCGGCTCCCAAGTGTCTTCATCTGGGCAATAACCCGTCCAATGTAGCTCAAACTAAAGATATGGTTTCTTTATTTCCTTTGAGTCTCCATAACAAACTTTTCAAATCATTTTCACATAAAAAGTTTCTCCTTAATTATTGTCAGGAGATCACCCATCATCAGCTAGACCATCATTGTTTTCATAATTTGAAAAAAGAAATAAAGACTTAGTTTTAAAAAACTATTTAACAGAATGAAATACCAATTTTATATAAGAGTCGCCATTGATTTTTTAAAGAAAAATCAAGAAAAGTATAATTTTTGAAAGACTTAAACAGAATAATTATTTTAAAATACCACAGGAGTTTGGTGTTTAATTTACACTTAAAGAAGGTGATAGGCCCTTGAGGTGTTCGCTCATTAGTGGTTGACCGACGACTTGACTAAGTACTTGACCAACTTTGAAAATTAATAATGTAAAGGGAAACCATTTTTATATTACATAAATAAATTGAGAAAGAATTTTAAGAAACAACTTTTTATTAATAAACAAAATAAGTAAGTAAGTAATAAATAAAACTTAAATACTTTAATTAAACATAAAAAAGGGTCTAACATTGGGATTTTAATTAAATTAAATCAAACAAAACAAGGGTTAGAGTTAATACAATGAAAAAATAAATAAGAATAAGGGAAGAAAGATTAAATTAAATCAAACAAAACAAGGGTTACAACAATGTTCACAAACTAAAATAAAAGAACATAAGGAAATACTGGCCAATCCTAATGCTATGAGGACTGACCAATCTTCGAGTCTTGCCTCTGCTAAGGTCCTAGCCATGGGGATGTGTATCGAGATTTGGGGACCCTACATTTGGATAAGAAATGTAGGCAAGAGTATGCGTTAGTACAAGAATGTACTAAATATGATAACTATGCATAAAACATTTTAAACATGCTAAAATGGGACATTTCATCGGTATACAATTATCAAGCTAAAGCATGTATCTTGAGAAACCATAAGTCATAAAACCATGATCAATGCAAGTGAACATCATCTTGAAAAATACTTACGATGCTTCCTGGAAGTAACCTTGTTTCCTCATAACTTTGCTTAATTTCTTGTGAAAAGTAGTCAATTCTTAGTTGTTCTTATTATCCATGGAAAGGCACACCATATTGCCAAATCTAATCTAAATCATTATTCATCGAAGTAAACGTTATATTGCAAACCCAATCTATTGATGGAAAGACACATCATCTTGCCAATCCAAGCTATCCATGGAAAGTCGCATCATCATGCCAATCCAAGCTATACATGGAAAGACACGTGATCTTTCCAATCCAAGTTTTCCATGGAAAGGCTCATCATCTTTCAAATTCAAGCTATCCATGGAAAGGTACAATTAAATATTGATTAATGTTTCAAACACACATCATCCAATTCTAGGTTCAAACGATCGTTAAGCAGTGTAAAAACCCAACAAATGAGTTGGTGTCGAACCCACAGGGAGCGGTACGTGTTCAAATTCAATTAAGAAGTACAAATGTGATCTAACTAGCAATAGGAATATAATTTAATGAAAAACACATGAAACAAATTGAAAGGGGTGACACGAATGTGAGATGGAGGTTTTTGTTTGCAATTATAAACTCCAACAAAGTCACAGAAAAACTGAAATAACAATACAGAGAGGAATTCTCAGGATGTGATCGATTATGGGAAAATTTCTCTATATGGGTAATTGTAAATACTAGTAAACAACTAAATATTAGTGTGTAGCCTAGACTATAGGGGAGATAGCTTTTTCTCGGACAATTACCACGAATCAAGTGATTTCTTTCTAAAATCAACAACAATAGCAATTAAGAACAACCCATACCTTAATTCATCTACTCTCTTGAGTTAGATGGGTAGGATTTGGTTTAGGATTCAATCTCTCGAGCTGAATCCATATCAACCCCATACATACAACCCATTAATAAAAAAAGCCTTAATTCCAAAACATCTCTCTCAAGCAATCTAAGAAAATAAAATTAAAACTGCATTTGGAACTACAATTCATAAATTAAACCTCAACTAATGATTAAACCCACTTCAATATAGCATTTAAACATATAATAACAATAACCATAAAAAAATTCAACCCATAATCACATGACCACACCCCAAGAATTGGGGTTTTAGCCAAACATCATAAAAAGGTAAAAGCAGTTACCAAATCGATTGGCCATCAACTAGGTAAGAGTATTCAAGCCGTTACAATGCTCCAAATTAAAGAAAATTAGTAACCCACTTGCAAAATCTCCAAATTGAGTCATAAAAATACTTCAAGTCTACAAGGAAACTCTTAAACTTCAAAAGAAAACTATTCTAAATGGTAGCACGCTTCTAAATTAATAGTTCAAAATCCAATTTATAGTCGCCAAAAATTATCCATGAAGGGCCATTAGGCGAAGTAAGTTGGGTTCGCCGAGTGGTTCAGCAAACCACCTTTTTCTCTTTTCTATCGCCGTTAGGCATTGGTTCTCAGCATCCTCAAATCTTGTACATTTGGCCGACCCATGTTTTCATCGCAGAACTGATCGGCGATTCAATGATTGCCTCTATCTTGTCGCCGACATGGTTTCTGCCCTCAGGGTGGCACCCTGGAATTTTTGCTGGATTGAAGAGCCACTCGAAGACTCACCGAGTGGTCTTAGAGATCATCAGTCTCGCCTTTCTTCACTTTTCAGCTTTGTTTGTTCCTTTTTTCTTGTTAGAGTCCTTGCTTTGCTCCTTAATCCACATACCTAGAAATTAAGGCTTCAACATCAATTTATAACATAAATTAAGCATTTGAGGACACTAAAACTATCAAAAGAAAGCCCCAAATTAGTCTGAATGTCGGACTCATCAACACCCTCAACTTAAACTTTTGCTTGTCCTCAAGTAAAACTCAGGATCAACAGTTCAATAAGGATGTCTTCAATAGTGTTGCATAAAACTTGACATAAATGCACACAACAAGGTTTAACTTACTCATAAAAGGGAAATATGGGTTTGTCCTCGAAGCTATGAGGACTCACCAATTCTTCAAATCTTCTTGCACCTTAGGAACCTAGCCACCAAAGCAACTCAATCTTCAAGACCGTAAATTTGATTAAAATGTAGGGAATATGCATTAGTACAAAATGTACCAAGTATGATAGCTAGCACAACATCGTAAAAGCATCTCAAATGGTTAGTCAACATAAGACATAAGCATAAGTGATAATAACATAGTCATAACATAATCTCCAACATAAGCATCACATAGTCATAAGCCAACATAAGACATAATAATTGAGCATAAAAGATAAGCCATATTCAAATAAACATAATTTACTCTTAGTCATCGATACCATAATAGCACCATTCTCAAGTAATCTCAAAAGCATACATGTGCAAAGCATGAATAGCATCCCATAATACCACCCAGACCAAGTACTCCTTTTTGGTCATCTTAATCATAGTCTATATACATGGTCAACTCTTAAGATTTTTTACCATAAGGGTATCATACTCCTAAGTAACCTCAAGGCACACTTGTGCAATGCATGAAAGGCATCCCATAATACCATTCACACTAAGTATCACCTTGTAGTCAACATTCCCTTAGTCTAACTTTTTTGCTTACTTCATATAGACAAGGGAACTACCATCCTAAGTCAAACATATTATGGAAGGCAACTATAGCACAACCCTATCTTAAAATACATCACTCATAAGAACTCTTTCTTGAATGACCCTAAGTCATACTTATGCCATGCATGAATAGCATCCCGTAATACTACTCACGCTAAGTACTACTTTTAGGTCCTCATACTAATATTTCTAGATTTGGAACCTAGTTCCTCTCTTTAACTTTAGAACACTATGAGGTACTCTCTTAAGCACATCTTAGTTCATTATTAGATTGAACCCTATGAGATACTACTTATAGCATGTCTAAGTTCATCATCTACATGGACCCTATGAGATACTACTTATAGCATGTCTTTATCATCATGCATATATAGATTACGAGACATTCAAGTAATAAGCTTCATCTTAAGCAATTCTCATCACAATCCTCATTACTAGGTGATTCTTAGTCATAATTCATCATAAAGGCTCAATTCCATCTTTACAAGTCAAGACCTATGATATTCAATAGAGTCTAGTTCAATTCATAATTAAAAGTTACTAACCTTGAACAAATACTACTCATGTCATTGATTTAAGAGAGTCACTTTTGAACCTTCAATTTGACCTCTAATGGCATAAACCCACAAATATCACATTCATTAATTTAGACTAGGGTTTACCATATAAATCACATAAATTCATCATAATATCACTAAAAAAATATAAATCAATCATAATTAGGTATTATCCACTAGATTGGAATCATACCCACTTCACAATGTAAGAAGAACCCTAATCAGATCGGTTTTTGATCTACAATTGGGGGATTACTAAGGGGGATATATGGGTGGAAGAACCCATAGATGAAGAGATAAAAATACCTAAATCAATGCCCTAGCACATGCCTTTAGCAATGGAACCTTTGATCTTGACCATAGCTTCAAGCCCTAGCTTCTTCTTCAATAAAGGTCTTTCTAGAGAGAGAAATTTTGAGAGAGCAGTGATTTGGGGTTTTGATACTAAATGACTTAGTTGGGGTGTTTAATGACTTAAAAGACTTTAGATATATGTATAAAACCCATATAAAACTAACTAAATAGGAATTTACATAAATGACCCTAACTTGGCAGCCCCCATCCAGGGACCACGCCCACTTGGACGGTCCGTCAAGGGCACCACGACCCGTGGTGGTGCCCATGGTCCCTTGACCAGTGTCCCTTCTTAGCTTGGAAACCTCTCTTGAGGCTAAGGTAAGTCCATGAGACCTCCCACGGTTTGTGGTCAAGCCAACGGGCCGTGGTGATGGTCGTGGCCCCGTAGGCAGTAGCCTTGCCTCAAGGTATGACCTCCCACAAGTCTAAGGGGTATTCACGGACCCCTTCATAGACCGTGGTCAAGACCACTGGTCGTGATGGTAGTCGTGAACCCCTTCGACAGTAGCTTGCCAAGGTTGGGCAGCCTTGGCCCCTTGGCTTAGGCTTGCCCTTTTGCCTTGGCAGTTGCCCTTCCCATGCTCAACCAAACTCTAAATGGTCATCTAAGCTACGAGGTCAAACAGGCACCTTGACTTTCAACTACTAAACCCCTTATTCCAAGCATGTACAGTCTCATCTGTGACCATAATTCCCAACATCACAATTTAGAACCCTAGCTCTTAGCTCTAGTTTAGTCTACTAATTTTCGGGGCGTTACAACACATGACTCCCAAAACATAGAACAAACAAAGAGGAACTCATTACCTCAAGCTAGAGTAGGAGTAGAAGGAAAGCGATGAGGATATCGGGACATCATATCGGCCTCGGCCTCCTTAGTAGCACCCTCAACTAAATGATTCCTCCATAATACCTTTACGGAATCAACTTCCTTGTTTCTCAATATTTTGACTTGCTGGTTTAAAATCTTAACCAAAACTTCTGCATAAGCAAGGTTCCCTTTAACCTCCAAACCTCTAATGAAATTATGGACGTTGGATCCCTAACACATTTCTTCAACATAGAGACATGGAAAACAGGATGCACCGATGCAAACTCATTTGGCAAATCAAGGTCATATGGAACCTTACCAACACGTCTGAAAAGTTGATATGGGCCTACAAAACGGGGACTATGTTTCCCATTCTTCCCAAACCTCATTACACCCTTTATGGGTGAGATTTTCAAATAAACCCAATTACGAACCTTAAATTCAAGATCCCTTCTTCTAAAATCAGCAAAAGACATTTGCCGACTTTGGATTGTTCTCAAACTCTCTTTATCAAGACAAATGTTCTCTATGGCCTCATGTCCCAATTCCGGACCTATCAGAGCAACTTCGCCCACCTTAAACCATCTTATAAGAGATCTACACCTCCTACCATAGAGAACCTCAAATGGAGCCATATCAATACTCGAGCCATAATTGTTATTATAAGCAAACTCAATTAATGGCAAATGGTCATCCCAATTGCCCTTAAAATCAGTCAGACAAGCCCTCAACATGTCTTCCAAAGTCTGAATAGTACGCTCCGTTTGCCCATCGGTTTGGTGATGAAGAGTTGTGCTAAGCTTAACTTTTTTAGCAAGACCCATTTGAAATGACTTCAAAAACTGGGAAGTGAATTTTGTACCTCGATCGGAAATTATGGACAAGGGTACCCCATGTAACATTACCATCTCTCTAAAATACAACTTAGCATAATATTCTGCTGAATAGGAAACCTTGACGGGAATCGAATGAGAAGATTTAGTCATCCAATCCACTATTACCCAAATCGAGTCATGTTGTCACCGAGTACGTGGCATCCCTACAATAAAGTCCATATTTATATCATCTCACTTACAAAACCTCCCGGTTTCTGATGTTCATCCTTCACTTGTTGACAATGAGGACACTTAGCCGCAAATTCCACAATATGATTCTTCATACCATTCCACCAATAGATCTCCCGCAAATCACGATATATGTTGGTGGCTGCTGGGTGAACAAAATTCCGAGAACTATGGGCTTCTGCCAAGATATGTTCCCTCAAGTCATCAACACTTGGAAAATATAACCGTCCTTGAAATCTAAGTACCCCATCTCTCCCTTGGGAGAAAGCCTCAACGGATATCTTTAGCTCCGCCTCTTTTAATTCAACCAAAATCAGATCAAGACTTTGCTTAGCATTCACATCCATCACAAAAGACGATTCAGACCCATTATGAACCATAGCACCACCCTTCGGGGAATCCACTAGTTGTACACCTAGTCGAGCCAACCTATGAACATCTCGAACTAACTCTTTCTTTTCATCCTCAACATGAGCAACACTACCCATTGTTAGTTGACTAAGAGCATCCGCTACCACATTTTCTTTACCGGGGTGATAAAGAACACTCATGTCATAATCCTTCAATAATTCTAGCCACCTTCTTTGGCGAAGATTCAAATCTTTTTGACTAAACAAATATTGCAAGCTCTTATAATTGGTGATCACATCAACATGAAATCCATACAAATAATGCCTCCAAATCTTTATGGCAAAAACAACTCCCGCTAATTCAAGGTCATAGGTAGGATAATTCATCTCATTGATCTTAAGTTGCCTCAAGGCATAGGAAATAACCTTACAATTTTGCATACACACACATTATATCCCAATTCTAGAGGCATCACAATATACCACAAAACCATCTGAACCTTCCGGTAAGGTCAACACCGGAGCGGAAGTAAGTCTATGTTTCTACTCTTGGAAACTTTTCTCACAAGCTTCCAACCATATGAATTTAGCCTTGTTTTGAGTCAAAGACGTCAAAAGAGAAACAATGGAGGAAAACCCCTCAACAAACCTTCTATAGTAACCGGCCAAACCTAAGAGACTTCAAATATCTGAAGGAGTTAGAGGTTTATGCCTACTCTTGACCTCATCCATCTTAATTGGATCTACCTCAATTCTCTTTCTTGACATAATATGCCCAAGAAAAGCTGCGTACCATATCCGAAATTCACATTTGCTTAACTTTGCAAAAAGTTGTTGGTCCTTAAGAATGTTAAACACGATCCTCAAATGATAAATACGCTCATCCTCACTCGTCGAATAGATCAAAATATGATCGATAAACACTATTACAAACATATCAAGGTATATTATAAACACCCTATTCATCAAATCCATAAATGCCACCGGAGCATAAGTCAACCCAATCGACATTACCAAATACTCATAATGACCATACCGAGCTCAAATTTCCATCTTTGGAATATCACTATCCTTCACTTTAAATTGGTGGTAACCCGAACGAAGATTTATCTTAGAGAAATACAGGCCCCTTGAAATCGGTCAAACAAGTCGGGTATTCTTGGGAGAGGATACTTGTTCTTAATGATCACTTTGTTCAGGTGCCGATAATCAATACCCATATATAGTGAACCATCTTTCTTCCTAACAAACAACACCTTATCACTTCATGGAGAGATACTCGACAGATAAAACCCTTATCCAACAAATACTTTCATTGATCTTTTAACTCCTTAAGTTCCGCCAGAGCTATTCTATAAAGAGGAATAGAGATAGGTTGCGTATCTGGGAGAAGGACAATACTGAAGTCTATTTCCTGCTCAGGAAGAATACATGGTAAGTCATGTGAGAATAATTCTGGAAACTCATTTACGATAGGGACCAACTCAAGAGTTGGGTTTTCAGAATCTACATCCCTCACCCTAACTAGATGATAAATGCACCTCTTCGAAATCATCTTCCTAGCTTTGAGACAAGAAACAAACCGCCCCTTGGGCATAGTATTTCCCCCTTCCACTGACTCATTTTGGAACTGAAATCTAACCACCCAAGTCCTACAATCTATGGAAGCATAACAAGCATGCAATCAATACATCCCCGGAATAACATCAAAGTCTAACATGTCTTTCTCTACCAAGTCTAAAAGTTTAACTCTATGGGATAAGGAAACAGTACATTTCATATGGACCCTCCTAGCCATAATAGAATCACCAACATAAGTAGAGACAAAAAAAGGATCTAATAACACTTTGATAAGCATGTCAAACCTCATAGCCACATAAGGTGTCACAAAAGACAAAGTAGCACCGGGATCAAGTAAAGCATACACATCAAGTTGAAAACTTTTAACGTATCGGTAACCACATCCGGAGAACACTCTTGTTCGCCTCGGGTCTGAAGAACATAAAAGGGGTTTTGCTTAGGAGCATTGAAACCCGAACAACTAGGAGTAGATTGCTTATCCTCAATCCCTTTAGCCGCAAGCATGGGCCAATCTCTCATTTTGTGACCACTCTTCCCACAACCAAAGCAACCATCCATACCGGCTAGGCACTTACCATTATGCTTCTTCACACATCTTGCACATGTACACCTGGACAATGATGAGCAACCTTCTATCCCTCCTCGTGGTTTAAGTTTAGACACCTTACCCTTGTTAAACTTAAGAGAATCATTGTAAGAACCTTGATAGGAAAAACCTTGTCGAAACTTTGGATGACCATGTCCATCAGATCTAGCATGTGTCAAATTTCCATCACCGGTCTTAGCACTTTTTACCTCTATAGACTTCTCTTTGAGTTTCTCTTCTTCAATTTTTTGTGCATACACCATGAGACGAGAGATGTCCATGACACAAATGAGCATGGTTGTACGATACTATTTAGCCACCATTTCGGAAATGCCCAAGTGGAACTTATTCATTCTTTCCTAGAATCGGCAACCATTGTTGGAGCGTATTTGGACAAATGAGTGAACTTTATAGCATACTCCTTCACACTCATACTTCCTTGATGAAGGTTAATGAACTCAAGCACATTTTTCTCCCTCATCTCAAGGGGAAAGAACCAATCAAGAAAATATTAATTAAACATTTCCCAGTCTACGGGACCAGCTCCTACCAGTCTTGGTTCTTTCCATTGATTGTACCACACTTGAGCAACACCTTTCAATTGATAAGAGTCCAATTCATCCTTCTCTCCCGGAGTCAATCCTATAATAGCAAGTACCTTATAGACCTCATCGATAAACTCTTGATGATCTTTCTCAACTTTGGAGACATGAAATTATGGAAGGTGCATCCTCATAAAGTCCCTCACTTTTGAAGCCGTCGTACCCACATTTGGGTTCACGGGGACTACCACCTCTCTATTTCCTTGAGCCGTCATGGATTAAGAAAACACTTGAAAAGCCGATCTAAATCCCGCATTTGTAATTTGTTCGGCCAAAGGATCGACCAGAGCTTAGGGAGGAGCTTCTTGTTCCATGTTCTCCCTAACATTCCTTCTAGTATAAACATGTTGAGTAGACATATACTGAAGGACATAGGATAAGGATAAGGATACAGACTTTATAGAGTTAAATTCAATGGCACGACTTTAAAGTAATATAAAAAGTGGAGTTTCCTTATCATTTTGTATCCTCTCATTCATAAATGTGGCGTACTTCACACTCATGAACAAGTCTCTACTAGACATGGCTTTTGAGACATCCTAGGACCGTTATAAACCTTGTGCTCTGATACCAAATTTGTCACGACCCAAGGGTATCCCCTAGATGTAACATGGCGTATAGAACCCCAAAGGACTCCATACAAGCCACTTAGTTTTCATAATATAAGTATTAGAACAATAAAGAGTAAAACAACATTTTTAAGTCCAAAACAGTTTTATAGAAAATTGGAAGTATACACACAGGTCTCATAATATCCACCTATTACAATCGAATGAAATTAGGCCTAGCCCGTACATCATGTCCGAAAGAGAAACACATGAAAGAATACTTAAAACAATAGACTATGTCCTTGAAGCATGAGGACTCACCAAGCTTAGGGAAATAACGAACTCAACTACAAGCCACGAGACTCGGAAACCTGTCTTTCAAACCCTACATTTAGGAAAAATGTAAGCAAGAGTATGCGTTAGTAAAAATATGCACTAAGTATAATAGCTATGCATAAAAACATTTAAAACATGCTAAAGGACATATTTTATTTCATGACATGCAATTGACCAATTAAAACATGATATAAGAGAGTTAAAAACATAAGTCATAACATCATGGTCAATGCAGGCTAAATCATCTTTAAAATTTTGAACACATATGATATACTCCTTGAGTAACGTTGGTTTTATTTTAGTCTTGTTGTGGGAAATTCAGCCTTAACCAACATAGAGACCATGTGAGCTAAAACATGATCACCCGGTGTCTCCAACACTAAAAAAGGGTTGTTCTATTTGCCTAAGGTAGAACCATAAACTTCTAGTTTATGTAGATCCACTAGCTAATCATTACAGGAGCACGCAATTTATGAGATAAGGAGATTGCTACTAGAAACCCGACATCTACTACGGGAGAGCTTCCATCTCAAGAGATTACTTCTAGAAACTCGACCTCTACTATGGGAGACTTCCATCTCCCATCAATATCCACTCTGTGCAAAGTATAAATCTCACAGAGTAGTTAATTAAGTCTTGACTTATCTCATGTTCCATGGAAAGGTATCCTAGGATAACCAATCCAAGCTAAAGACATCATACTAGGATAGCTCATTGGACCATGCGTTATAAAACTATTCACGATCCATGGTCACTTTGAATTTTTTATTCAATTAGGTGAGTAAGCCTTTCAACTTAAGAATACTTACTATGTGAGAATGTCCTTTCAATTTCATACTAGTATGTGTTTATGAGAATATTCTTTTAACAGCACAACAACAATATCATCAGTGGTACTTTATTCTCAAAGAATTCTTAAAGCATTTACATAATCTACATGAAAACAAGCATAATTCCATATTAACCTTTCAAGGAAAAAAGCCCTCTTTCAAACAACAATATTTAGAAAACAAGGGTTAGATATGGATTTCATCATAAACTCATGCAATTCTCTCATTACACACTTAATTTCATAAAACTCTTCCTTTAAGATCAAAATCCCACAACATATAGTTCATAACTTGAAAACATGGGAATCACATGGGTTCATAAGGGAAAATATCATAAAACTATAGAAAATCAGCAATTCATGCTTAGAAGATCATAACCTAATCAATTAAATCAATAATCAAAAGAACTCATGCTAATTGAAAAAAATCCTAGCTAATTGGGGAATTTTACCATTTAAAATAAAGGAATTTGGGGACTCCATCAATGACAGGGATTCATGGATGAAAACTACCAGATCTTGAATCCAAATACTAGCCTTCAATGGAGAAATTGGACCGTTAGCTTGAAACCCTAATATTTAGGAGGAGATTTGATTTCTTTTAGGGAATTTGGATGAATGAATTAAATGGGGTGAATTATCTGGTAAAAAGCTTATATAGGGGTTGTAAATGTAGGCAAAACAACATAGTATAGGAATTAATTAATTAGGAAAAGACCAAACTAGCCCTTGAAATAATTGTCAGCTGCTGACCAAGGAGACCCCACCGACGAACACTGGATGGACCTACTGTCCATCCTGCACATCCATCACTAAGTACAGAGACTTTTGGCCATCGATGGACTCGCGGACCACGAACTGCAAGCCCACCTGCGGCCTATAGGTCCAATCGTCGTTCATGACCTGCATAAATTATGGAATGGCCTATCCATGGACCCATCTATGGTCCGTGGGTCAACCCAAGGGCCGTGGTTGCCCCTCGTGGATGGCACCTATAATTGCTGCAATTTGGTATGCTTCCCTCTTTTAGATCCGGGGTGTTACAATTAGGTTCCACCATATCAAGCGACGGTTATGTTGTGGAGACCAATGAACAGAAGAAACAAAAGAAGCTCTTGGATCTCTATTTCAGTTGTGGTTGAATGTCCACTACGCTGTGCCTGGGTAGTGATCTTTGCAGTGTTAAACTTGTAACTAAATAGACTGTTGACCTAAATCCATATGTTTGTGATGGCTTAAAAGTGAACCACCCAGAAACTGAGGTATGGAATAAATTTGCTGAAAATTTCTTATTGGTTTTGCAAGAGTGGGAGAACCTCTGTGCATCCTGCTCCTTGTTTAAAAGCAACATCCTAACACACCCTTTGTTGAATGTAGGAGATGAGGATGTGAAAGATGACGATAATGGTGCAAATAATGATGGGGGATCTCGTGACAATGATGAAGGACATTTTTTTTTAAGTGGAAGAGATTTTTGAAGTTTGTTTTGGTGATATTAGAAGTTTGAAAAGCAATAACCCAGCACACCCTTTGCTTAAACGATATTTCTATTTAAATTTTCTTGATCTTCCTTAGAAAATTAAGTTGCGACTCTTGTATAATTTTTTTTTCTTTTAAAGTTAAGTTAGATCAATTTTTTTTTATAAACTAAGCGTTTATTTATTTTTTAAAGCTATGAAACCATAAATGACAACTCTATTGGGGATTTAATTAAGTTCTAACCATAATGATTTGAGTGTTTGACTAGTCGTTAATAATTGTTGATTTGTTTTACCTTTTATATGCCTTATTTGTTGAAATTGTGATATTAACTGTCATTTTGCATTCATGGCCTTTAGTCAACATGACATAACTACACTATATTAAAGAACGGTTTTTCAAAACCCGTAGCCGGTCTTATTTTATACTTAACCATTTTTTGGAATGACGAACAATTTATTTGTTCGTCATGCATCCAATGGTTGTTGTAGTTCCAACCTAAGTTGTTTGCGTGGGTCCCAAACTTTTAACAGCCTCTCTAAGTCAACTAGCGTAGAGCGAAACATAATCCCTTAATTTAGCGCATTTGAATTAAGATGACCCAACACCCAAGGTGTGTTGTACCCATTAGAATCCCACCTTATGTCTATTTTACCCATTGTCAATAAAAATAAAATCATGCTAATGTGTGTTATTGAAGGATGGGGTGGGGTGACATAGATTTTTTTGTAGTATGGATCCAATGTACATATCCTTGAGGACACGAATATGTTGGGGATAATGACTTGACTTAAAAATACATACACATCCTTTAATAACATAGGTTTACCCTTGGCACAAAAGGGTCACATATTTGTTTAGGACGCACGATATTTGTTTTCCTTTTTGTGTGTTTTAACTGTTTATATGTATATGTTTCTTTGAATGGGGACGTTCTATCCCACCCCTTTCCAAAATAATTCTAAAAATGCCCACAAATATAAAATGAAGGTCACTATCCTAATGTTCAACCGAAATAATCTTCCAGTCTTGAGTTTCTCAATCAAATCTATTCCATTACAAAATTCAAAAACCTTACTTTATCATCTCAGAAGTGGTTTAGTTTGCTGCAAATATGGAAACAAACAAAGGTGTTAAGGCTGAACTGACTAATAAATAATTGATGTTGAAACCGCACAGGCTCAGTCATGAGATTAGAGAAGTTGAGAAGAAGACCATAGAGGTAGACTTTGCCAAAGCATTCACATTAGCCAAAAGTGTTGCGACAGATGTATTGATGGAGATCACAAAATGTAAAGGGGATAGGGTTGATGAAATGATAGCCATTACTTTGAGAAAGAAAGAAGGTAAAGCGCGTGAAATTAAGGACTGGCCTAAAAATACATATTCCTCGTTGAAGAGGTTAATGTCACTATGGTTGAAAAGAATACGCCTAAGGTTGCAGTGAAAAAACCCAAGAAAGAGATTGATGATGCAACACTTTTCATAGGGCGACTCAAAGAAAGAGATGAAAAGATTACCCTCCTAGTGTACTTTTGGGTTTATGACATAGGTTCCAAGATCATTTCATACGGCACAATCTATCAAGATCTTGTGACATGGGCACCCTATATCATGTAAAAGGATCTACTTTTGGGGATTAATCCCAAAAATGGAGATAGGAAATGTGCCTAACATTGCAACTAGAAGGGGCATATCGCATACGAATGCATTGAGTTGAAGGCACTGATTTATGACATGGTCACTAATGAGAAGATCAACTATATATGGTTGCCTTACTCTATCCTTAGGTGTGATACACTGGAACCCGACATGTCGATCATGAATAATACTGATATATTTACCATCATGACTTCACAGCTTCTGTGAAATCATTTCTAAGCAACTCCGATAAGTTGGTTTAGGGTGCGATCTTGTCCCGTGTCATATAGAAAGGAAGTACACCATTTGCCTTTTGACGTGAAAATATTGAAACCTGTCCTTATCATAACATTCAGGATCATGACATTGAGATATGTCTCATATTTTGTCACTATGTTGAATGATTTGTTATATAAGGAAGAATTCGGATCAAGTGCCCTCTTCTTTATTTGTGAAGTGTCCGACATGGGATATTTACCTATTTTGAAGAAGAATCCTTTAGAAAGGCATAGTGTTGTTTTTAGAAGTTTTTATGTACTCAGTACCTTTCTAATTGTAACACCTCAGATTCGACCTAGGTCCAAGTAGCCACCTTTTAAAAGTTGCAGGTGCAATCCACGGAGGCCAACCACAGTCCGTGGATGGAACCACGGACCGTAGGTCTAGTCCATGGAGTGGTCACCCAGAATTTCCTAAGGGCCACAAATCACAGACTGACCAAAGGACCGTCGGTAAGACCACGGTCCGTTGTTAGGGGTCCATAGTTCAGGTCCTCAAATCCCATAATCTCTGAGTCTAACCACGGGCCACCAGGACTGGCCATAAGTCAAACCACGGTCCGTCGACTTGGTCCGTAGGTGGGTGACTGACAGTTATTTTAGGGGCAGCTGGATCTTTTCCTAATTAATTTGATCCTATACTACATCATTTTTCTTAAGTCTAAGACCCCTATGTAAGAATTTTAACCCCCAAATTCAACCCATTCAAGTCATTCTTCAAAATCCACAAAAGAAGATCAAATCCTTTCCCCAAAATATTTCTCTCTCTAGAACATGAAGAAGAAGAAGGATTTATCTCGGGTTTCAAGGCAAGCAATAAAATCCTCTATTAAAGACAAGAATTAGCACTTGAGGTATGATAGTTTTCATCCATAAATCCCTTTCATTCATGGAGTTCCCAAATTCTCCTATTTCAAAAGGTAGAAAGTCCCAATTTGTTAGGGTTTTCTTCAATTGCCATGGGTTCACTTCAAAATTAATATAAATGATTGAATTATGTTCAATTATACATTAATTGATGAAATACTATGATTTTTATTATGTTTCTTCATGAACCCATGTAAATCCCATATTTTCTAATTATGATGATATGATGATGTGATGTGGGTCTTTGTTTATGAAAGATGAGTTTTACGAATTAATGCATGAAGTGATAGAATAACATGAATTTATGATAAAATCCATATCTAATCCTTTACTTCTAGATGTGGTGATTGAAAGTAGCCTTTGAACCTTTAAATACCAAAGTATGAGATTATGCATGTTTTTATGAAACCTAAGTAAATGCTTTAAGCATGCTTTGTGAATAAAATATCAATGATGTTTTTGTTGTTGTTTTGTTGAAAGGACATTCTCATAAACACATACAAACATGATTATGATATGTTTTCTCACATAATAAGTATTCTACGGCTGAAAGGTCTTCTCAGATAATTGAATCAAAGATGGAGCTATCCTAATGAAATTTAGCTTTGATTGGTTACTTAGTTGTACCTTTCCATGAATGATAAGAACAAGTAAGAAATGACTATTCTGTGGGATTTATGCTTAAAACTGAGTGGATGTTGATATTGAGATGAAAGCTCTCCCGTTGGTAGTGACCAGGTTTCTAGAAGCAATCTCTTAGAGTGGAAGCTCTCTTGTTAGTAGAAGCCAGGTTTCTAGTAGAAATCTCCTAATCCCTTAAACTACATTCCCCCGTAGGATGATTAGTTAGTGGATCCACTTAATCTAGAAGTTCATGGTCCTTACCTTGCAAGTAGGACAACCTTTTTCGGTGTGGGATACATCGGGGGATCATGTTATAGCTCGCATGCTCTCTATGTCAGTTAAGGCTCATTCCCACAACAATATGAATAATGAACTGACGTTTCTTCAAGAAGTATCTCACATGAGTTCAAAGGTTTTAAAGTATGCTAGTTTGCATTGACCATGTTTTCTGAAGTATGTTTTCTAACCTTCTTATATCTTGTTTTAGTTTGGTCAATTACATGTCCTGAAATGTCCCGTTTTAGCATGATTTCAACATTTTATGCATGACTATCATACTTGGTACATTTTTTTTACTAACGGATACTCTTACCTACAGTTTTCCCAAATGTAGGGTGCGATATTTACGGTTCTTAATTTCATGGCTAGAGGTTGGCTTTGTTTATTTCCCGAGCTTTGCTGAGTCCTCATGCTTTGAGGATGGAGATATATTGTTTTCAGTTTATGTCTTACTTTTCAGTTTTGGACATGATGTATGGGCTAGGCCAATTTCAATTTATTGTATGAGATCGCTAAAGAGAGAAAGTGTTTAGTCTTCCGCTTTTCTCTTTAAAAATGTTTGGACTTTGAAATATCGTCTTTACTTCTTATGTTATGAAAGCTTTGTGGCTGGTATAGGGCCTCTCGGGGTCTTATGCGTCATGTTACATCTAGGGTGTACCCGTAGGTCGTTGATTAACGTTTCGAAGACACTTCATCCAATTCAAAGTGTCAACGATCGTACATCAGTATAAACCCAACTAAGGGGGTTGGGGTCTATCGCAGAGAGAGTAGCTTTCTTTTGAATTTGATTATGAAACTATGACATTGACTTTTGCAGCTGAATAAATAAACGTTGAGGAATCTATTAACCAAGCTCAAAGACGTCGTAACTAATCTATGTGAATAATTGTCAGACTACCAAACCACTTGAACAATTAACAAGATACAATCAAATAAGGAGGCGATGCTTAGGGGATTGACTAACAAACTGCTAGATTCAACTCAACGAGTGCAAATCACTAACCAACCATGTTAGTTTGTTATGGGTAGGCTGGACCTTCAATAAGGCACTTTTAGCTTGCCAATCTGCATTCACTTTGATCTCAATAAGTACTTTGGCCTACATGGTTGTCCTTCGCCGATGTAGTCGGTGATTCGCCGATGAGGAATGCAATTCACCTAAGTTCCTTCTATTTCAGGCTCAGTATTCTGTAACTTTAGGCCATCCAGGAGTAAATTTGGCGATTCACCGAGTTATCTAGGCGACCATCAGGCTTATTTTTCCTCTCTCCTTTCAGCTTGTGTTGCCCTTGTTGCCCACTTATGTCCTAGCTTTGTTCCTCAATCCATATATCTGAAAATCAAGGATTTATCATCAGTTATTGACACAAATTAAGCATTTGAGGACACTAAATATATGTTAACAACACCCTAAATGAGTCCAAATCTCGAACTCATCAACACCCCCAGCTTAAATTTTTGCTTGTCCTCAAGTAAACTAATGTTCAGCCATTTAAAAGAGATGTTCAAACAGTGCTACATAAGACTCAATCATTAATGCACACAACAAGACTCAACTTACTCATGCAAGGATCAATTGTGCACTCGAAGATTCAAATTGTGACTCACCATTATCAAAGATGCTCAAGTTCACAATATTTGCTTCAAATGCAAGTTCAAGCTCAACAAAGGTACTCAAATGCCCTCACACAAAGATGATTCCATATTCACACACTAGCCTTCAAAAATTCAAAGCTCTGAAATCTCACACGACTCTCACACACTCAAAGATGAACACATACATGACTTCACCCATAGGTTTGCCCTTATTTTCTAATCAACATTTGTTTCAGCTCACACAAGATCAAAAACGATTTTTTAAGACTTGTAACTGGGCTGAGTGTAAAGGTATGATCATTTAGGCGCAGTGGCTGCTACCCTCATGAAATATGGTATGAACATCACTTTCTTCCTTTACTTAAACCTTTTAATTATGCTCAAAATTTACCATATTATTCAACTTCCAATGGAATACCGGACACCCCATTTCTTTTGCAACTTTCACCGCTTTATTTTACAACTTTTCCATCCTTTTTCTTTTTCTTTCTTCTTTTCTTTCTCTCTTATTTTTATATTGAGGGGTTCCATCTTTTTTTAAGTCCATGGATAAAGGGGGACTTCTTCACACTTCTTAGTTTACCTCTTGTTTTAACCACACCCCCAACTCAGGCTTTTGGCCTAAGTTGGCTATTCAAATAAATCACACTTCATGAGGATTATGAGTGAATGGATAAAGAAGGGTCTCGATTGCTCAAGTTTCTTCCAAGAAAAGGATGAGGCTCAAAGGGGTTCAAGCAAGGTTCACACTTCTAACAAGGTTGACCACAAAAGAGGTATATTGTCAAATTGTTTCACTCTTCAAAATTGTTGCCTAAGATCATTTGAAGAGCTTGCATCACTTAGTCAACCGGACCAAAGGGGAAAATTCTATGTGTCATCACACAAGGTTCACGGTAAGCTCATCACACAAGGCATTGGCACCAATATCAAACGAGACTCCACACTTTTGCTAGTGTGCAATGTTCATCACAAGAGACTCATTCAATAATCGGCTAGTCACAACGAGATTCTAAAGGTCCTCATGTTGTCTATGCAACTTCATTTGGCCTCATCGTAGCCACGCATTAATTTTTGTTCAGTTAAGAGCACTGTTATAACTGATACTCAAATAACTTTTACCTTTTTCGTACGAGCAAGGGACTCAATGACCAAACACCTACCCCTACCAAAAGCATCCAACATTGTTCCAATGTGAGTAGAGAACAAACAATAGCAAAAATGAAAAATTACGATAAACTACTGGTATATAAACACGCAGAGTAAGGTGACAAGGTATCTTCACTATGTGCCCATTTAGCAAAAACTTGTAATAGTCGCCGAATTACTTGGTGATTCGCTTAATGGTCTAGATATCACCAACATTTCCAATGTGCAACCCATTTATAAAGGGGGCGAAAAGGCAGACTAGAAAGAGATCGATGAATATACCGGCGCATCACATAATGGACTTGCAACCTCACCAAATGATCCAGTGAGTCAGGCTATAAAACCTAGAACAGAAGGGCGGGGAAAGTTGGGTCACCCAATCAATTTGTCGTGTCGCCGAGTGATGAAGGTTCCCCACCTAATGTTCCAATATCTCAGCCCCATTTTCAAGGTCCAAAAGGTGAACTATGTCGGACTAGCCAAACAGCTTCGGCGGTCCACCAATGGAATTTTCACCTCACACAATTTCTTACACTTGCACAGTCAACACATATTATTTGAATCACTAACACTTGGGTTGCCTCCCAAGAGGGGCCTTATTTAACGTTTTTTCACGGCGTGGAAATTCTCTTAAGCATCTTATAGATACACCACTTCAATCGAAGAAACCTCCTGGAATTCTCCAAAGTACAACTTAAATGTTGCCCATTCACCTTGAATGCAGGTCCTTCTTTACCTTCAACTTCAATGGCACCATTTGTGAACACCGTTGTTACTCTAAATGTACCTGACCATTTGGATTTGATCTTTCCCGAAAAGAGCCTGAGTCGAGCATTATATAGTAACACCCAATCTCCAACTTGGAACTCCCTCTTAAGGATTCTAGAATCATGCCACTTCTTCATCTTTTCCTTGTAGAGAGATGAACTCTCATAAGCCTTGAACCTGAATTTGTCCAATTCATTTAGCTGTTCCACTCTTTCTTTTTAAGTCATTGCCCAGTCCAAATTTAAAGCCTTCATTGCCCATAATGCTTTGTGTTCCAATTCAACCAGTAAATGGCAAGATTTTCCAAAGACTAGCTGATACGGGGTCATACCAATTCATATTTTGTAGGAAGTGTGATAATCCCACAGAGCTTCATCAAGCTTTCGAGACCAATTAGTTCTATCTGCATTTATTGTCTTGGCCAAGATACTCTTGATCTCCCGATTCGACACTTCCACTTGGCCACTTGTTTGGTGATGATATGGAGTTGCTACTTTATGTTTAACTCCATATTTTCTCAATATGGATGCAAAACACTTGTTAAAAAAATGGTATCCCCCATCACCAATATTAGCCCGAGGAGTACCAAATCTGGGAAAGAATTAGCGTTTTAAGAATTGAACAACACTTCTCCCTTCATTGTTTTGTAGTGCGATAGTCTCCAACCATATAGAAACTTAATCTACTACCACCAAAATGTACTTATTACCAAACAAGCTCACAAATAGACCAATGAAATCTATTCCCCAAACATCAAATAACTCAACCTCAAAAATAGTCGTGAGAGGCAATCCATGTCTTTTAGACACTCCACCTTGTTTTTGGCATTGAGTGCACTTCTTAATATATTTATGATCATCTTTGTAAAGGGACGGCCAGTAGTAACCACTTTGAAGAACCTTAGCAGCTGTACACACGCCACCATGATGACCCCCAACCGGTGAAGCATGACAACCATGGAGAATTTCTTTGACTTCTTCCTCCGGCACACATCTCTTAATGATATGGTCTGCAAACTCTCTGAATAAATATGGTTCATCCCAAAAGTACTTCTTGACGTCGAACAAGAACCTCTTTTGTTGATAGAAGTTCAGTTCTTTCGGCATTAATCCACACACGACGTAATTAGCAAAATTAGCATACCAAGGAGTTTGTTGGAGAGTCACCGTGAATACCTGTTCATCAGGAAAGGCATCATTTATGTCTACCTCCAGTTCGTCATTTTCCTTGCCTTCCAATCTTGATAAGTGGTCAGCCACCTAATTTTCACAACCTCTTCTATCCTTGACTTCAAAGTCAAATTCTTGCAACAATAGCACCCACTTATCAATCTTGGCTTGGCATCCTTCTTTGCACTCAAATAGCACAGAGCAGCAAGATCAGTGTGAACAACCACTTTAGTGCCTAGCATGTATGCCCGAAATTTCTCAAATGCATATACTACCGCAAGCAATTCTTGTTCTATAACTATGTAGTTACGTTGAAAACCATTTAGAGTTTTGCTTGTGTAGTAAATGGGGTGAAACAATTTGGTGTGCTTTTACCCCAACACGACACCTAATGTCGTGCCACCTGCATCAGACATCACTTTGAAGGGTTTTGTCCAATCAGAACTAATGATAACAAGAGTGGCGATCAATTTTTCTTTCAAACATTTGAAAGCCACCATGCAAGCATCATCAAAGTTGAATTTCACCTCCTTCTCCAAAAGTTTGCATAGAGGGTGTGCAATGTTTAAGAAGTCTTTGATGAACCTCCGGTAAAAGCCGGCATGCCCCAAGAAACTACGAATACCCTTCACCGAAATTGGTGGTGGTAACTTTTCAATCACTTCAATCTTTGCTTGGTCAACCTCCAACCCTTTTTGTGACACTTTATGACCAAGAATTATACCTTCCCTAACCATGAAGTGGAATTTTTCCCAATTTAGGACCAAATTTGTCTCCACACATCTTTGAAGAACTTGTCCCAAGTGTCCTAAACATGCTTCAAAAGTATCACCCACAACCGAGAGGTTATCCATGAAGACTTCCATTGAATCTTCCACCATGTCAGCGAAAATAAATAGCACGCAACATTGAAACGTTGCCGGAGCATTACATAACCTGAACGGCATCCTTTTGAAAGAAAAAGTTCCATATGGGCAGGTGAAGGTGGTTTTCTCTTGGTCTTCTGGAGCAATGGAGATTTGATTATAACCGGAGTACCTATCCAAAAAACAATACCATCCTCTTTGTGAAAGTCGATCAAGCATTTGATCCATGAAAGGCATGGGAAAGTGATCTTTTTTGGTCCAAGAGTTTAACTTTCGGGAATCCTTGCATACTCGCCATCCGGTTACCGGTCTCATAAACACAAGCTCCCCCTTTTTATTTGGGACTACTGTGATGCCTCCCTTTTTTGGTACACATTGTACCAGACTTACCCATTTTCTATCTGCAATAGGGTAGATCACATATGCATCCAACCACTTTACTATCTCCTTTTTTACCACCTCTTGCATCGGTGGGTTAAATCTCCACTGATGTTCAACACTCGGCTTACATTCACTATCAAGCTGGATTTTGTGAGTACAAATGCCAGGAGGAATGCACACTATGTCAGTAATAGTCCAACCTATAGATTTGATATGTCTTCTCAACACCTAACAAGTAATTTTACTTACCATTCAAGAAAATCAGCTGCAATGATTATAGGTAAGGCATTATTTTCCCCCAAGAAAGCATATCAGAGATGGGACGGAAGCACTTTAACTAAAGCTTTTGTGGTTCTTCCGTTGATTGCTTTGCAAGAGTATTTTCTCAATTTTTTAGATCAATGTCCAACCTGAATGGAGTCTTTGAATATTCCCTCATCCCTTAACGAGAAGCTACTTCCTCTTCGTAGCCTTGAACTTTGAACTCATCATAGTTAGCTTGCACTGCCTCAAGGTGTTCCCTCATATATCAGATGGCTCACACTAGCCACCGCCTCATCAATAACATCAATAGTAGAGGCCACATGAATATCACTTGGGTGCTTCATTGACTTACAAATATTAAAAGTTACTTCATCTTCGTTCACCCGGAACTTTAGTTCTCCTCTTTCAACATCCACCAACGCTCTCCCGGTTGCCAAGAATGGTTCTCCCAAAATAATGGGAATCTTAGCGTCGATCTCGCAATCAAGAATGAAAAAATTAGCCGAGAAAATGAATCGGTTAACCATTACAAAGATGTCATTTAGTATCCCCACGGGGTATTTAATTGATCAGTCTGCCATCAAGAGTCTCATTGTTGTGGATTTTGGTTCAGCCAACCCAAATTGTTTATAGATTGCATACGACATTAGGTTAATGTTAGCTCCTAAATCACATAGGGCCTTGACAAATTGGAGCATGCCGATGGTGCAAGAGATGGTGAATGCTCGTGGTTCTTCTTTCTTCTTAATCATCTCCATAGTCATAATTGCACTACAACTATGAGAAACTTCGATCGTTTAATAGTCAAAGCTTCTTTTTTATTGTGACTAACTCCTTCATAAACTTGGGATAACCCGGCATCTCCAACAATGCTTCAACTAGAGAGAGATTAATCGATAATGTCTTGAACACCGATAAAAAAATCTTGAATTTCTCATCTTCATTCTTCTTCTTGAGGCATTGGGGAAATGGATGAGGTATTTTGGGTAGAGGTTGCACCATTTTTGCGATTGGATTGCTTTTTTCCACAGTTTTTTGTGACCCTTTGGCAATGCTTTGTTAGATGAGTATTTCTTCTTCCTCAATACCTTTGTCTTCTTCAAGAGCTTGAGCTTCATCATTGCCCATCACATCACCTACCTCTACTGTCATGACTCGAGCCTACACCCCGGACGTAACACGGTGTACAAGACTCCGAAATGCCTCATGCAAGCCTCGTAGCATTCATAACATAATACATAAGAAATGATGCGGAATTTAAAAACTTTTGTCCATACAATTGAAGTATTTTATAAAACCAAGCGGAAGTCTAACTTTGTCTCATTTACCCAAATCTAATACAACTTTGAATCAATAATAGGGTCATAGCCCTTCAACATAGTCCGTAACATAAAATGACATGAAAGAAACTACTAAAGAATCATACATCCTCGAATCTCGAGGACTCAACAGAAGCTAATGAGATTAGTCGATCTAGGCTTGAATCCAAAGAAATCACCTTAAGAACCGGAACCTACACTTTGTTGAAAAATGTAGAAGAAATATGGGTTAGTACAAAACTGAACTAAGTATGATAGCCATGGAAAAATCATAATAAAAAGGACATTTTAGTTGAAAACCATGCATTTAACAAGTTTGAGAATCATCATGCATTTTTAGTATAAAAACATACATCACAAGCATGATCATTAAATAAATTATTGTAACACATTAGAACCATCTCTTAGGTAACCCTAAGGTATACTTGTGCAATGTATGAATGTCAACCCATAATACCACTCATACTAACTACCCCTTTTAGGCCACCCTAAACATACTTACCATTCCTCATTCTCATTTTTAGTTAATACTCATAGATAAGGAACATTCTCGTTTAAAAGTCATGTCAAGGAAAGCAACTCATGGAAACAATCCGAATTAAGCATTCATCATTACATTTAGGCTTTATGCCAACATTCTCAATAGAATCATTATAAGAACATTCATTTCATTAGACATTATGACATTTGGTAAACACACCATAGCCAATCTCAAAGAGTACTTGTGCAATGCATGAATGGCATCCCATATTACCACCCACACTTCATAGAACCTCTTGAGTAACCATAGCACATACCTCACACGATGGGAATAAGCCCTAACCGACATAGACTATATGAATAAATCATGGAATCCGGTGTCATGTCCCACACCGAAAAGAGTTGGTCTACTTGCCTAAGGTAGAACCGGTAATTTAGTTTAGTTAGATCAACTAGCTAATAACCTATGTGGGCACATAGTAGTGGGATAAGGAGGTTGTTACTAGAAACCCGGCCTAACATAGGGAGAGCCTCCACCTCACAATATCCACTCGATGCTAAGCATTAAATTCGCATAGAGTAGTTAATTTATTAGACATGAGAGGGATGTCATTGGCCTACCCACCCAAGGTACATTATTACACACATGAAAGGGCTACAATTAGGTCTTCCAATTCAAGGTACATCATTATAGTAGTTCATGGACTCAACATGGAAGGGCTACCATTGGTCTACCAATTCAACACAACACCTAGAATACTTCATTAATCATTTATAAAAGGGATGCCATAGACCTACCGATACAAGTTTCATTAAGTCACAATACTTTTAGTTACACAAGAAGAGGATTCCCTAAGCCTACCAATTCAAGGTACATCAATCAAGATCACTATAAATTACACATGAAGAGGATGCCCTAAGCTTACCAATTAATGGTAAATTATACATTGAGGGAACCTTCACAACATATAATCATCATTCACAAGTGTATAATTGTGAATAGCCTTTCAACAACAAAACAATTGCATTTTAGTCATGATCACATTACTTTCAACATATTCACAAAGCATGTACATAAGCATCATGATTATACAAAATCTCACAATTTACCCTTAAAGGACCATGAATCATAATTCAGCAACACACCTAGAATTACTACAATTAGGCATGGATAATAACATGATTCAATTAATTAAACTACTACAAAAACAATTCCATAATATTCATCTTACTAAAATTCACCCGCATCATAAAGTCATAAATTAGCGTTATGGGGAATTCATGGATTCATGGGAGATTTTATCATAAAACCACAGTAAAACAAAAATTCATTCATAATATATGATAATAAAATCATTGAAAACGTTTTTCGGAAGAATCCATGACTTGGATTGAAAACCGTAGGTTTTGGAGAATTTTTTTCTTTGAAATTGAATGTTTGAAGGCTCCATGGAAGAAAGCTTTCCATGAATCAAGACTACCATACATTAATGGAGTTTTCCCACTAATTTGAGAATAAAGACCTTGGTTCTTCAAGACCTAGCCTGCACTTCTTCTTCTTCTTCTTTGGAAATTCTAGAGAGAGAAATTTTGGAGAAGATGAACTTTTTTGGGTTTGATTTGGATCTCTGGGGTAAATGAAGTAAATGGGGTGTTTTATGACTTAAATCATTTATATGTGTGAAATAAAACAATATAAATCGACCCCATTAATTAACTAACTAATTAGGAATTTACCAAAACACCCCTAACTAGGCTGCCCCTTCGTAGGGACTACACCCACCTTTACGACCCGTCAAGGGCACCATGGCCCGTGGTCCCTTGAGCAGTGTCCCTCCTAAACTTGGAAAGCCTACCATGAGGCTAAGGCAACCCCACGAGCCTTCCCACGGTCCGTGGTCATCACCACGAGGTGTGAAGTGGCTCGTGAAGGCAGGTCTTTTTTTGGGGGCTTACTGCCTCACCAACCACGCTTGGCACCACGACTTTTGGTGGCCAGCACGGGTCTTTAAGACCCTCCTCGTCATGGTGGGCAGTGGCTAAGTGTTTTCTTTGTAGCCTTGGCCCCCTAGCCATGGCCGTCACCCAAAATCCTTGGCCGTTTCCCTTAACCCTTGACGTTAACCCTCACGTTTAGGATCTTGTTTAACCTACTAATTTCCGAGGTGATACATTATCTCCCCCTTGGTAACATTCATCCTCGAATGACGATCTAGAAACCTTACAGAATTAAATACTCAAAACTAGCAGACCATTATGCATGCAACATCAAAATAATGCACTATTCAAAGGAGGAAACATCAACTCCATCTTAACATAATCAATGATAGACAAGGAAGTAGGAACTACATATAACAACCTTTTATGCATGAAAACTTCAACATTTCTCATATCATTGGAGGAATTACCTTCTCCAACTCAAAGCATGCTCATCATAACATTATGAAGCAATTATGCAATTATTCTCAAAAGCACATTTAAGAATATTCAACAATTCATCTCATGAAGCATATAGGCAAATCATACTAAATGCACATCAAAATGAGGAATAAAAATCATAAAAAATCATTTTCCCATTAAACTTGAATTATCAAGAACATGCATAACTTAAGGAGACCATGGAAACACATAAATCACACATGACTCCAAAACATGAAACAAGCCACAAGGAATTCTGTCTCAAGCTTGAAAAGGAATAGAAGAACGGGATAAGGATATCGGAACTCTAAAGAACCTTGTCTTCTAAGCATACAATCTCCCCCTTGAGAGTAAACCCATACTATAGCTAACATGAAAATCTAACAAATAGCATAAGGACCTTAATAAAACATTTACATCTATAAGGAGTTATCCACATATTGGTGCCGTCATCCGGAAGGGGTCCTTTGTCCTTTCTAGACCGGAGTGCATAGAAAGGACCATACTTTGGAGAATTAGGATCCGTGCCACTAAGAGAAGCTTGCTTCGCCTCTCTTTCTTTTGCCGTAAGTGTAGGGCAATCTTTCACTTGATGATCACACTTTCCACAACCATAACACCCATTTGTACCGGCTAGACACTTCCCACGGTGCTTCTTTCCACAATTGGTGCAAGTAGGTTTAGGAAATGGAGACCCACTACCTTTGTCTTCATTAAGCCTAGGAGTGTTGGAAGGGTCTTGGTTAGAGGATCTCTTTTTGAACCTTTGTTGGCCTTGTTCATCGGGCCTCACTCTCTTCATCTATCTATTCTTTCTCTTATGTTTTGACTCCTCAATTTGTCGAGCATACACCATAAGCCTAGAGATATTCATGTTGTCATGAAGAATTTTTGTATGGCATTCTTCCTCAACTAAGCCAGACACACTCGTCACATATCTACTCATCTCACCCCTCGTCTCTGCCACCATTGATTGAGCATACTTGGACAATAGGGTAAATTTCAAAGCCTACTCTTGAACACTCATACCACCTTGCCTAAGGTTTATGAATTATTCAACCTCTGCCCCGCTCAACTCACGGGGAAAGAACCTATCAATAAATGCTTTCATAAACACCTCCCAATCTATGGGACCCACTCCTACCGGCCTATTTCTCTTCCATTGAGTATACCAAACTTGAGCTACATCCTTCAGTTGGTAAGAGGTTAGCTTTGCTTTTTCTATTGAAGTTACCCCAAAGCATCAACTACTTTGTAAACCTCATCCACAAATTCTTGAGGATCCTCTCCCACTTTAGAACCAAGAAACTCAGGAGGGTTCATCCTAGCAAAATCCCTCAGTCTAGAAGCCACGGTATTCATATTAGGGTTCACATAAGTCCTAGTATCCTTATTGACTTGTGCCGTCATGGCTTGGGTCAATACTTGGAGAGCCCACCTTATTTTAACATTTGTCATAGCCCCCGTATCAATAAGAGATTGAGGAACTTGAGGACCTTGGTTCACTTGAGGAGCTTCTTCATTGACAATGTTATCCTCCATTCTCCTTGCGTTAGCACTTTGTGTATTCATATCTTGAATACCCAAAGACGGATTAGTAGATGGATTTTATAGAGTTAAACTCTATGGCACGACTTATGAATAATGAAAGAAGTGTAGCTTCCTAACAGATTATAACCTCTCATTCATAAATGTGGCACGCTTCACACTAATGAACAAGACTCTACTCGATGTGGCTTATGAGACATCTTCCTAAAACCATCCCAACATCTTGTGCTCTAATACCATGTTTTTCACGACCCGAGCCTACACTCCGGACGTGACACGACGTACAAGACTCTGAAGAGCCTCATACAAGCCTCATAGCATTCAGAAAATAAACATAGGAAATTATGCATAATTTAAAAACTTTTATCCATACGATCAAAGTCTTTTATAAAAGCAAGAGGAAATCTAACTTTGTCTCATTTAGCCATCTAATACAACTTTGAAACAATAATAGGGTCACAACCCTTCAACATAGTCCGAAACATAAAATGATATGAAAGAAACTACTAAAGACTCATACGTCCTCGAATCTTTAGGACTCACAACAAGCTAGGAGAAAGTCAATCAAAGCTTGATTCCAAAGAAATCACCTTAAGAACTGGAACCTACACTTTGTAGAAAAATGTAGAAAAAATATGGGTTAGTACAAAAATGCACTAACTATGATAGCTATGCAAAAATCATGCTTAAAAGATCATTTTGGTTGAAAACCATGCATTTACAAATTTGAGAATCATCATGCAGTTTAATTATAAAAACATACATCACAAACATGATCATCATATAAATCATTGTAACACATTAGAACCATCTCTTAGGTATCCCTAAGGTATACTTTTGCAATGTATGAATGGCATCCCATAATACCATTCATACTAAGTACCCCTTTGAGGCCACCCGAAACATACTTACCATTCTTCATTCTCATCTTTGGTTAATACTCATAGATAAGGAACATTCTCATTTAATAAGTCATGTCAAGGAAAGAAACTTATAGCAACAATCCAAAGTAACCATTCATCATTACATTAAGCCTTTATGACAATATTCTCAATAGTATCATTTTAAGCACATTCATTTCATTAGACATTATGACATTTTAGAAGCACACCATAGCCACTCTCAAAGCCTACTCATGCAATACATGAACGGCATCCCATACTACCACCCACACTTCATAGAACCACTTGAGTAGCCATAGCATATAATTCACATGATGGGAATAAAACCTAACCAACATAGACCATTTGAGAAAATCATGGAATCCGGTGTCATGTCCCACACCAAAAAGAGTTGGTCTACTTGGCTAAGGTAAAATCTGTAATTTAGATTAGGTGGATCCAGTAGCAAATAACCTATGTGGGAACATAGTTATGGTATAAGGAGGTTGTTACTAGAAACCCGGCCTAACATAGGGAGAGCCTCCACCTCACAATATCTACTCGAGGCTAAGCATTAAATTACTATAGAGTAGTTAATTTATTACACATGATAGAGATTCCATTGGCCTACCGACCCAAGGTACATTATTACACACATGAAAGGGCTACCATTATGTCTACTGATTCAAGGTATGTTATTAGGATAGCTCATTGAATCATCATAAAAGGTCTACCACTAGTCTACCTATTCAAGGTTCATCATTATAGTAGTTCATGGACTCATCATGAAAGGGATACCATTGGTCTACCGATTCAAGAAAAAGCCTAGAATACTTCATTAATCATTTATAAATGGGATGCCATTGGCCTACCGATTAAAGGTTAATTAAGTGAAGATACTTTTAGTTACACAAGAATAGGATGACCTAAGCCTACCAATTCAAGGTACATCAATCAAGATCACTTTAAATTACACATGAAGAGGATGTCCTAAGCCTACCAATTCATGGTACATTATACATTGAGGAAACCTTCAGAACATGTAGTCATCATTCATAAGTGTATAATTGAGAATAGCCTTTCAACAACAACACAATTGCATTATAGTCATCATCACATTACATTCAATATATTCACAAAGCATGTACATAAGCGTCATGATTATACAAAATCTCACAATTTGCCCTTAAAGGACCATGAATCATTATTCACCAACAAACCAGGAATTACTACAATTAGGTATGGATAATAACACGATTCAAGTAATTAAACTACTACAAGAACAATTCCATAATATTCATCTTACTATAATTCACCCATATCACAAAGTCATAAATTAGGGTTATGCGGAATTCATGTATTCATTTAAGATTTTATCATAAACCACCATAAAACAACAATTCATTCATAATATATGATAATTAAATCATTGAAAACGTTTTTAGGAAGAATCCATGACTTGGAGTGAAAACCCTAGGTTTTGGAGAATTTTCTTCTTGGAAATTTAAAGTTTGAAGGCTCCATAGAAAAACGCTTTCCATGAATAAAGACTACCATACCTTAAAGGAGTTTTCCCACTAATTTGAGAAGAAAGACCTTGGTTCTTCATGCCCTAGCCTCCAATTCTTCTTCTTCTTCTTTGGAAATTCTAAAGAGAGAAATATTGAAGAAGATGAACACTTTTGGGTTTAATTTGGGTCTTTGGGGTTAATGAATTAAATGGGGTGGTTTATGACTTAAAATAATTTATATATGTGAAATAAAACAATATAAATCGGCCCCATTAAGTAACTAACTAATTTGGAATATACCAAAACACCCCTAACTAGGCAGCCCCTTCCCAGGGACTACGCCCAGCTTCATAACCCGTCAAGGGCACCACGGCTCGTTCTGATGCCCTAGATCCCTTGACCAGTTGCCCTCCTAAACATGGAAAGCCTCGCATGAGGCTAAGGAAACCCCACGAGCCTTCCCACGGTCTGTGGTCATTATCATGAGTCGTGAAGTGGCTAGGGAAGGGAGGCCTTTTCTTGGCAGCCTTGGGGGCTTACAACCTCACCAACCACGGGTGGCACCACGATTCGTGGTGGACACCATGGGTCGTGAAGACCCTTGTGGTTATGGTGGGCAGTGGCTAAGTGTTTTCTTGGCATCCTTGGCCTCCTAGCCATGGCCGTCACCCAAAATCCTTGGCGCTTGCCCTTAACCCTTGATGTTAACCCTCATGTTTAGTCACTAGTTTAACCTACTAATTTCTGAGTTGTTATAGCTAACTTTCCACTACGTGTAACCACAACTTGATCTCTATCACCGATTTTCCTCAGTATATTTGGTTCCAATTATGCTGAAAGTAAACTCATTTAACCTTCAAGTAACTTGATTGCATCCACGTGAGAGTTCACTCTATTGTTCAATGATGAAAAATAGGCCTTCATCCCTTTTAACAAATCATTTGAACCTTCAACTTTTTCAAGGATGTGTGACAACAAATCATTCACCCGGGGACTACTTGCACTCCCTTTCGACTTTGGGCTTTCACTCGATTGAATGTGGTCTTCGTCATGCTCATCCTCTCTTCTCCAATAATCACTTTGCTCAGTCCATTTTGGATATTATCTTCTTTACTCTTCCTCTTTGTGAAAGTTCCAACCTTGATTCCCACTTCACTATAAATAGCGTGGGTGGAAACCCTCCTCTATCTCCTGGAATTCCAACCTTGATGCTCCCTCGGTTTTGAATAACCCGAGGAAGAACCCTCCTCAACTCTAAACACTCCACTTTTCCCTTGGGCTTGTTCACACTTTCTAACATATGATCTTGTAGTAGTTCCATTTGGGTTAACATCTTCTTGATGTTCTCATCCCTTTCTCTTTTCTTATCAAGTTGCTCTTGAGTCATTCTAAAACAAACAGGTGAAACTTGATCTTCTTGAGTTTACCAAGTTTGATTTATTTTCTTCATGTCATCAAGAAGAAATGAAGCCACCGCAAATGATTGCAACAATATTCCCCCCCAAACAAATAGATCGACCGCTCCTTTATTTACCGAATCAAGACTGTAGTAAAAATATTAATGTAGCAAATCATTTGGTAGCCCGTGAGTTTGGCATTGAAGTAGGAGTTTCTTAAACCTCAACCACGTCTCATGGATGGGTTCACCCTCCAATCGCTTAAAACCTTGAATGTTATCTCTGAGTTTCATCATCCTCGACGGAGGAAAGAACGTAGTATTGAATTCCATGGTGAGCTCATCCCAAGATGTGATAGAATTATTTGGTAACTCAGCCAACCATTTGCTAGCATCCCCCATCAGAGATAGGGTTAACAACCTGAGCTGGATTGATTCTTGAATGAAAAAGGGCTGCAAACATCTATAAAATTTCTCATATTCTTATGTGGATCTTCATGTATAAATCCTCCATAAAGTCCCTTCTTATGAAAGAGATGAAGAGTTGTGCTCGTGACCTCAAATATCGCATTCTCATCAGTTAATGGTAGGCAAATTGCACCTGTTTCATCCAATTGGGTTGGGTTGTACACACTATTAATAGCCTTGATACTATCTCGGTGACCTGCTTGTCTACCATTCACCTGTGCCTCACTCATTCTTACTTCTATCCAGCCCAAACAACACGAACACAATGTAGCCTAAATCGATTCAACTACAGCCGAAATATTCACACGTTTATCTTCAATAAAGAAACTCTAATCAACGGTACTCCCCGGCAGCGGTGCCATTTTGATTAACGTTTCAAAGACACTTTAACCAATTCTATGTGTCAGCGATCGTACATCAGTATAAACCCAACTAAATGAGTTGGGGTCAATCCCATAGAGAGTAGCTTTCTTTTGAATTCCATTATAAAAATATGACAGTGACTTTTGCCGCTGAATAAATAAATGTTGAGGAATCTATGAACCAAGGTCAAAGACGTCGTAACTAATGTAAGTGAATAATTGTCATACTACCAAACCACTTCAACAATCAATAAGAGACAATCAAATAAGGAGGCAATGATTGGGGGATTGAGTAAACAACTGCTAGATTCAACTCAACGGGTGCAAATCACTAGCCAAGCGTGTTAATTTGTTATGGGTAGGATGGACCCTAGATAAGGCGCTTTTCTCTCGAACAAATACCTTATTTCCACTGAGTGCTTTTGAACCTCAATGCATACCATAAGAAGACCACCCCATAATCTCATCAAATCTTCTCTCTCGAGATAGATACCAAGGATGGAACTTGGGTTTCACTTTCTCAAACTGAAACCGTCAAGACCCACTAACTACGGATGCCAAGATACTACCTTAGCTATACACTTCTTTCTCAAGCAAGCGTTAAACCCTGAAGTATATTGCGATAGACATGGAATATAGAAGTTAACCACAGTAACTCAGACCCACTTAAAATTAACACCATAAATCAATAATTGCAAATACCCATTAAATCAAACACAACAATTTGTTTGTTACATTGTCAAACTCCTAAGATTGGGGTTTTAGCCAATCATCGTAAAAAGATGAAATTCGATACCTGCTACATGCTCCATAGCTGGGTATTCGAAAATCAAAATTTTACTATGAAGAATCTCCACTCTATTACAATACCCAATTGAAAAATATAGCTAAAATTACTAAGAATCAACAATAGCAGTGTTTTTTCTCTCTATATTTTATTCCTCATAATTTCTTAATGCTTCTCTCTCTTCCAAAAATCAATTTAAACTAATCTGAGGTGTGGCATTTTGGAGCCGATTGGCGAGGTAAGTCGGGCTTCGCCGACCATTTGGCAACTCGCCGATCATTCTTTCATCTCGCCTTCTTTCTTCAAATTTCCCTCTTCCAAACACTGTAACTTCAGGCGATCCAGATCAGGATCACCATTTCATTCTACAATTCACTCTTTAGCCTTTTAGCTCGCCAGTCTGCATTAACTTTGATCTCAATAAGTACTTTCGGCGACATGGTTGTCCTTCGCCGATGTAGTCGGCGATTCGCCGATGAGGAATACACTTTGCTTAAGTTCCTTCCATTTCAAGCTTAGTGTTTTGTAACTTTAGGCAATCCAAGAGTAACTTTGGTAATTCGCCGAGTTATCTCGATGATCATCAGTCTTGATTTTGCTCTCTCTTTTTCATCTTGTGTTGCCCTTGTTGCCCACTTATGTCCTAGCTTTGTTCCTCAATCCAGATATCAGAAAATCAAAGATTTATCATCAGTTATTGGCACAAATTAAGCATTTGAGGACACTAAATCTGTGTAAACAAAGCCCTAAATGAGTTCAAATCTCGGACTCATCAGTCGTGACATTAATCAAGTAATGAATGAATGAAGATCAGCATCATCCTTGTAAGAGTCGAACTACGTTGGGCTTGATTTCTCCTTTGAAGATACGTCGAAAACCTTTTCCCTATCTTTTAAAATCTTTATTTTCCCCTTTCATTTTATACAAGGAAATAATGAGTTCACATTGACTGATGCCAATTGATGTGACCTGAAAACCTTGTCTAAACGAAAATCAACCTCCTGATTCGCTAGTCTAGAAACATATATGCAAATTCCTACTTATTTATAAATCGGTCCCCGATACACATGGGTTAATCCGTCATAAACAAATCAACTCTTATGTGTTTATATTCTCTATATGTGATATTTTTCATCATGTGTCATGAACTAAGATTATCATTTTTTCCTTTGAGTTTTTTTTCTTTGAAAGGTTCTTAGAACTGATCTATATTGATAGGTTTATTGAACACCTTTAGTGTCACGACCCAAGGGTACCCCTTAGATGTAACAAGCGTATTGAATCCCGAAGGACTCTATACAAGCCACTTAGCTTTCATAACATTAGAATTAGAACAATAAGAGTAAAACATATTTCAAGTCTTACAAATGTTTTTGATAAAAGAAAGCTGAAGTCTAGACTTTTCTCAATATAACCATCTTTTACAATATGGAATGAAATAGGGCCTAGCCCATAAAACATGTCCGAAAAGGGAAAGTACATGAAAGAAACTAAAAACAAGAAATACGTTATCGAAACCATGAAGTCTCACCAAGCTTGGGAAACAAGCAAATCCAAGCTCTAGCCACAAGTATGATCACATCAAGTACCAGACCCTACATTTGGGGAAAATGTAGGCAAAGTAGGTGTTAGTACAAAAATGAACTAAGTATGGTAGCCATGCACAAAAACATTTAAAACATGAAAAAGGGACATTTCATCTGAAATCATGCAATTTTCCGAGTTTAAAAATCATATAAGATAATAGAAGTGATAAGTCATAATCATGGACAACATAAGTCAACATCATCTTTAAAACCTTTTAACTGATATACAAAGCTTCTTGAGTAATCAAAGTTCATTATTCATGTTCTTATTATGGGAAGTAGCCTTAACCGACATGAGACCATGTGAGCTATAACATGATCACTTGGTGTCTCCCATACTGAAAAGTGTTGTTCTACTTGCCTAAGGTAGAACCATGAACTCTTAGCTTAAGTGGATCCACTAGCTAGATGACCTATGGGGGGTCACATAATTTATGGGATACAAAGATTGCTACAATAAACCCGTACTGAACTGACGTAGAAGGTTTCCATCTCATTAGACATACATGGGAAGCTCGGACTCAACTAAAGTAAAAGACTTCCATCTCATTTTAATATCCACTCAGTGCTAAGCATCAATCCCACAAAGTACTTATTAATTCTTACATAACTCATGTCTCATGGAGGGATGTCCTTGACAATCAATCAAAGTTAGTTCATTAGGATAGATCTTATTCATTGATTTAATTAGGTGAGAATAATATTTCAACATAAGAATCCTTTATATGTGAGAAAACCTTTCACATCATGGTTGTAAGTGTTTCATTAGAAAAGCCTTTAACAACACAGCAACACAATTAACATTGGCACTTTACTCTCAAAGCACCTTAAAGCATTTCCATACGTTTCATAAGATTACGCATAAACTCATACTTTGCCCTACCATGGTTCAAAGCTACTATCAATCACCAAATCTTGAATTTAAGCATTTGATAGGGATTTCATCATAAACTTCATATAATTTGATTACTTCATACTTTAAATCATAAACACTCCTCTTTCACAATCAACAACCCAACCTATGAGATCACAATTTGGAAAACATGGTGGTTTGCATGGATTCATAAGGGAAACATCATAAAAGCATTGTAGATCATCAATTCATGCATATTTAGACATAATGAAACTATTAAAACCTAGGGTGAATGAAGAAAACCCTAGTTATTTGGGGAATTCTATCATTTGAAATTGAAGATTTTGAGAGGGCTCCATGGGTGAAAGCTACATATGGATGAAATCCACCATACCTTACTCTAATTGCCTATCCTCAATGCAGAATTCAAATCCCTAGCTCCAACCCTAGCTGAATCTCCTTCTTCTTTTTCAAATTCTAGAGAGAGGATATTTGTTGGGATTTAGGTCTTTATTTTGGGAAGTGGAAGAATGAGTTAAGGTGGGGTGAATTTGGGATTAAAATCGTTTATATAGGGGTTCTAAATGAAGGTAAAACAACACCACTTCAATTTAATTAAAATTGGAAAAGACCCTTAAGTCCCTAAAGTAATTGTCCAGATCTAACCCACGAGACCATGACTGACGGACCGTGGATAGACCTATGGTCCATCCTGGTCAATCGTGGATCATTGATCAGAGACCCTGAACTTGAGCCTTGGACCTACAAAACCCAAACCACGGGCCGTCGACCGACTCACGATTCGTAAGTCCCCTCCGTGGTCTACATTGGGAACTTCTCCTAGTGACACATCAACGGGCCTAGTTGACGGGCCTTGGTCTAACCCATGGGCCGTCCTGGTGAACTATCATTTGGACATTAGAGACCCTAATTTTTGGGACCTTGAAATTCTGCTAAGTGTCATCCCACGGGCCACACCTACAGTCCGTGGTTTGACCCACGGGATATGGTTGGCCTCCGTGGCTGGCACCTGGAACTCCTCAAATTCGGGTTTACTTCCCTCTTTTGGATATGGGGTGTTACAATATCTCTCTCTTGGGACCATTCGTCCTCGAATGAGATCTAAACTAGTTCAGAAAGAGTAGGGGAGAACTAACAACCCAACCTAATAAATGCAATTCATACAACCGAGGAGAAACATTTAACTCCAAGTTGAAACATTCTCTAAACATCACAAGAAGGGTGAACTAACTCTATCAGCCAAATATGCATGCATTTCACATAAATAAGGAGGTAACATCTACTCCAAACTCAACATACTCAAATGCAACTCAAGGAAGTAGGAACTACATCTAACAACTCATTATGTATGAAATTTTCAACATTTCTCATGTTCTTAGGACGAACTACCTTCTCCAAGCTTTAAAACATGCTCAACAAAATCTCATGGAGACTGTATGCATGTTACTCTCAAAAAGAATATCAAAAGCACATTCATCAATTCATCTCATGATGTCAAATTGGCAACTCATACTCAATGCGCAACAACATGAGGAACATAATTCATAAAAACTTATTTTTCTTTCCAAAAATATGTTTTTTCATGAACATGCATAAACATAAGGAAATCCTAGAAACACATAAATCACACATGACCCCGAAACAAGAAAACTCTAGAGGAACTCATTACCTCAAGTCGTAATAGGAGAGGAAGGAAAAATATGAGGATATCGGGACTTCATATCGGTCTCTGCCTCCCATGTAGAACCCTCAACTAGGTGATTTATCCACAACACTTTTACGGAGGCAATTTCTTTATTTCTCAACCTTTTGACTTGCCGATCTAGAATATCAACCGGCACCTCTTCACAAGTAAGATTCTCTTTAATTTCCGAACCCTCTAAAGGAACTATGGTTATTGGGTCCCAAACACATTTCTTCAATATTGAGACATGGGACAATGGATACACCAACGTCAACTCATTTGGCAAATCTAACTCATATGCAACCTTGCTAGCATGCCTCAAAACCGCATAAGGACCTACAAAATGGGGACTAAGTTTCCCCTTCTTCCTGAACCTCATAACACCCTTCATGTGTGAGATCTTCAAATAGACCCAATCATGCACCTCGAATTCAAGATCTCTCCTTTTAACATTTACATAGGACTTTTGCCGACTTTAGGCCGTCCTCAATCTCTCTCTAATAACTCAAATCTTCTCAATGGCCTCAAGTATTTATTCCGAACCTAGGATAGCAACTTCTCCCACTTTAAACCATCCTATAAGAGACCTACACCTCCTACAATATAGAGCCTCAAAGGGAGCCATATCGATACTCGAATGCTAACTATTATTATAAGCAAACTCAATTAACAACATATGGTCATTCCAATTTCCCTTAATTTCTATCACGCATGCCCTCAACATGTCTTCCGAAGTCTAAATGGTGCATTCCGCTTCACCATCCATTTGAGGGTGAAAATTTGTCCTAAGCTTCACCTTGGTACCAAGCCCCTTTTGGAAAGACTTCCAAATTTGTTAAGTAAATTGGGTACCTCGATCCGAAATTATAGACAAGGGTACTCCATGTAACCTTACAATATCTCTGAAATACAACTTAACATACTCTTTAGCCAAGTAGGACACCTTGACGGGAATGAAATGAGAAGACTTAGTCATTCGGTCCACTATTACCCATATGAAGTGATGTTGCCACCTAGTACGTGGAAAGTCTACAATGAAATCCATGTTCACATCTTCCTACTTCCAAGTAGCAATATCAATGTCTTCTGACAAGCCTCCCGGCCTTTTGTGCTCAATCTTAACTTGCTGACAATTAGGACATTTGGCCACAAATCCCACGATGTATTTCTTCATCCCATTCAGCTAATACTTCCTGTAGATCACGGTACATCTTGGTGGCTCCCGGGTGAATAGAATATCGAGAACTATGGGGTTCTTCAAAAATCTATTCCCTCAAGCTGTCAACATTTGGAACACATAACCTACTTTGATACCTTTGTACCCAATCTCCCCCTTGGGAGAATGCCTCAACGGACTTCTTAAGTACCAACTCTTTCAACTCAACCAATATTTGATCAAAACCTTGCTTAGACTTCACATCCATCATAAAGGATGATTCAGAACCATTATGGACCATGACACCTCCCTTGGTGGAATCCATTAGTTGAACACCTAGTCACGAACCAACTCTTTCGTTTCTTCATCTACATGAGCCACACTACCAATTGACAATCTACTAAGAGCATCTGTTACCACATTAGCTTTACCGGGGTGATAAATGACACTTATGTCATAATTCTTCAATAACTGAAGTCACCTTTTTTGGTGAAGATTCAAGTCCTTTTGACTAAACACATATTGTAGACTCTTATGATAGGTGAAAACATCCACACGGACCCTATATAAATAATTCCTCCATATATTTAAAGCAAACACAACCGCCTCTAACGTAAGGTCATGGGTAGGATAATTCTTCTCATGGATCGTAAGTTGCCTTGAAGTATAGGCAATCACCTTACTATTTTGCATAAGTACACATCCCAACCCGACTCTAGAGGAATCACAATACCCCACAAAACCATTCGTACATTCCGATAAGGTCAACACCGGGGTAGAAGTAGGTCTATCTTTCAATTCATGGAAAGTTTTCTCATAGACTTCCGACCACTCAAACTTAGCCTTCTTTTGAGTCAAAGCCGTAAAAGGAGAAGCAATAGAGGAAAATCCCTCAACAAACCTTCTATAGTAACCGGCCAAACCCAAAAAGCTTCTAATGTCAAAAGGAGTTAGAGATCTTGGCTAACTCTTGACCGCATCCATCTTCTTAGGATCTACATCAATTCCCTATTTTGACACAAAATGATGAAGGAATGCTACGGACCGCAACCAAAATTCACCCTTCCTAAACTTTACAAATAGTTGTTGGTACTTAAGAACTTGCAACAGAATTCTCAAAAGGTCCACATGATCATTCTCACTCCTTGAATTGATCAAAATATCATTGATAAATACAATCAAAAATATGTGTAGGTATTGCCTAGACACTCGATTCATCAAGTCCATAAATGCCACTCGAGCATTAGTCAATCCAAGCGACATTACTTGGAATTAATAATGGCCATACCGGGTTCGAAAAGCCATCTTTCGAATATCATCCCCTCTCACCCTCAATTGGTGATAATTGTCAAACAGGTCATCAATTCATGGAAAAGGATACTTATTCTTGACGGTCACTTTATTCAATTGACGATAATCAATTCACATTCTAAGAGACCCATCTTTATTTCTAGCAAACACCACGGGAGCACCCCATGGAGAGATGCTCTGTCGGATGAAGCCCTTATCGAACAAATCCTTTAATTGCTCTTTTAACTCCGCCAGAGCCATTCTATAAGAAGGGATAGAGATAGGTTGCATATTTGACAGGAGGTTAATAAGGAAATCTATTTCCCACTAGGGAGGAATACCGGGCAAATCATCAGGGAAAACTTATGTAAATTTATTAACCATGGGAAACGATTCAAGAGAAGGAGTTTCAGAATCTACATCCCTCACCATACCAACATGGTATAACCAACTTTTCGAGATCATCTTTCTAGCTATAAGGTAGGACACAAATTTACCACTAGGTATATAATTTCTGCCCTTCCACTCTAGGATATGCTCATTTGGGAATTGGAATCAAACATCCCGAGTTCTACAATCAATAGAGGCATAACATGCATGCAACCAATCCATACCAAGAATCACATCAAAGTCTAACATGTCAAGCTCTACCAAGTCAACAAGAGTAACTCTATGGGATAAGGCAATGGGACATCCCCTATAGACTCTCTTAGCCACCACATAATCACCAACATGAGTAGAGACATAAAAAGGTTCTGATAACAATTTCGGAGGAATATTAAACCTCATCGCCACATAGGGCATCACAAAAGATAAAGTTGCACAGAGATCTAATAAGGCATACAAATTTATAAGAAAGACTTTTAACATACCGGTTATTACATCTGGGAAGCTCTCTTGGTCACCTTGGGTTTGGAGAGCATAGAAGCGGTTTTGCTTTGGGGCATTAGACTTTGAACCACTTGGAGGAGCTTATTTTCCTCTCTCCCCTTAAACTTGAGCATTTGGAAATATCTCATCTTGTGGCCACTCTTCCCGCAACTAAAATACCATCATGTTTCATGCCACACTTGGCACATGTAGATCTAGAAAAAGAAGAACCACCTCCATTTCCTCCATGAGGTTTAGGTTTAGACACCCTCTCTCGGTTGAACTTAGATGGTGTATTAGAGGATCCTTGACCAAAGGATATTTGTCAAAATCTAGGTTGACCTTGTATATCGGACCTTGAGTTGGAGAAATTCCCATCACCGATTCTAGCCCTTTTTACCTCCATATTCTATCTGTTGTGTTTCAATTCCTCAATTTTTTGAGTGTACACCATAAGCCTTAAGATATCAATATCATGGAGGCGCATTGTTATACGACACTCTCTTTCAACCATGTCGAAAACACCTAACATAAACCTACTCATCTTAGACTTTGAGTCTGCCACCATAGTTAGAGTATATTTGGAGAGTTCGGTGAACTTTAGAGAATACTATTTAACAGTCACACTTCCTTGACGAAGGTTAATGAACTCTTTCACCTTTGCATCCCTCCACTCGAGGAGAAAGAACCTATCAAGAAATGTCGATTTGACCAATTCCTATTCTACCTGACCTGCTCCTACGGGTCTCTCTCCTTTCCACTGATCATACCACACTTAAGCCACATCCTATAGTTGGTACGCGGATAACTCCGCCTTATCTTTTTGAGAAACCCCCATAATAGCAAGTACTTTATAAACCTCATCGATGAACCTTCGAGTATCCTCTTCCACTTTGTAGCCATGAAATTCTAGAGGGTCTATTCTTGCAAAATCCCTCACCATTGAGCGACCGTACCCGTTATTAGGTTTATGGGGGCTACCACTTCTCTGTTGACTTGTCCCGTCATATCTTGTGCCAACATTTTGAAAGACGACCTAAACTCCGTATGAGTTACATTCTCAACCAAAGGGTCTATCGGAGCTTGAGGAGGAGCTCCTTGATTCACATTCTCACCCTCAATTATTTTTGCATTAGCCCTTCTAGTATTCATAAGCTGAAGAACATAGGTAAGGATTATGAGAGATCATTTTATAGTTGAACTCTAAGGCACAACTTAAGAGTAATGAAGAAGTGAAATTTCCTAAACATCTTGTATTCTCTCATTCATAAATGAGGCATGTTTCACACTTATGAACAAGACTCTATTAAACATGGCTTATGAGACATCATCTTAGGACCATTCTAAACCTTGTGAACTGATTACCAAGTTTGTCATGACCCAGTCCCCCTTGGATGTAACAAGGAATATAGAACCGCGAAGGACTCCATGCAAGCCAATTAGCTTTCATAACATAAGAATTAGAACAATAAGAGTAAAACATATTTTAGGTCTTAAAATTTTTTTCATAAAAGAAAGCAGAAGTCTATAGTTGTCACAATATAGCCATCTATTACAATCTTGAATGAAATAGGGCCTAGCCCATACAATAGGGAAATTACATGAAACAAAACTAAAGGCGAGAAATCCGTCCTCGAAACCATGATGACTCACCATGATCGGGAAATAACAAAATCCAAACTCAGGCGACAAGTATGATAACCTCGAGTACAAGACCCTACACTTGGGAAAAATGTAGGCAAAGTAGGCGTTAGTACAAAAATACTCTATGTATGGTATCTATGCACAAAAATATTAGAATCATGAAAAAGGGACATTTCATTTTAAAGCATGCATTTTGTCAAGTTTAAACATCATATAAGATAATAGAAGTCATAAGTCATAATCATGGACAACATAAGTCAACAACATATTTAAAACATTTGAATTGAGATACGAAGCTTGTTGAGTAACCATAGTTCATTATTCATGTTCTTATTGTGGGAAGTATCCTTAACCGACGTGAGACCATCTGAGCTTGTAACACTCCATAAACTAGTAGAACAAACTAGAGCCTCAAGCTAGGGTTCTAAGGTTTGATGTATGTGAATTAGAGTCGTAGATGAGACTTTATGTGCTTAGGATGAGGGGTTTAGTGGTTGAACGTCAAGGTACGTGTTAGGACTCATAGAATAGAATACCATTTCGAGTTTGGTTGAGCATGGGAAGGGTAAGTACCAAAGCAAAAGAGCATTCCCAAGCCTAGGGGCCAAGGCTGCCTAACCTGGGCACGCTACTGCCCAAGGGTCCATGGCCACCTCACGGATAGTGGTCTTGACCACGGTTCGTAAAGGGGTCCGTGAAGATCCCTTAGACTCATGGGAGTCAAGGTCCTTAGGACAAGGTAATGCCTAAGGGACCACGACCCGTTGGCTTGACCACGAATCGTGGGAGGTCTCGTGGTCTTCCCTTAGCCTCAATGAGGTTTTCCAATCTGGGGAGGGTCACTGGTCAAGAGATCACGGGCACCACCATTGGCTGTGGTGCCCTTGACGGACCGTTTAAGTGGGTGTGACCCCTGGCAAGGGGCTGCCTAGTCGAGGGATTTTTAGTAAATTCCTTTTTAAGTGGTTTTAATTAGGGGTCATTTTGTATGGAGTTTAAACACCTATATAAGGTATTTTAAGTTATTACCCTCCAATTTTATGTCACTTTACACTAGACCCAAATCAAAACCCCAAGTCACTACTCTGTCAAATATTTGTCTCTCTAGAAAGACCTCCGTTAAAAAAGAAGCTAAGGTCAAGAATAAAGGTTCCATTGTTGAAGGCTCGTGCTAGGGCATTGAGTAAGGTATATTTAGCTTTTCATATATTGGATATTCCACCCATAGAGTCCCCTAGAATTCCCCAAGATTTGTAAAGAAGCACCCCAATCTAAGTTAGGGTTACTTCCAATGTGTGGGTTTTAGATGGGTATGATTCCAATTGGTTGGATAATACTTATATATGATTAATTTAGTGTTGATTCATGATATTATGAAGAATTTATGTGAATTCCATGATTAACCCTAGAAATCAAAGTATGTGGGTTTATGTCTTTTGATGAGAAATTGATGATCCTTGATAGATCTTCTAGGATTATCACCATGTATAGAACTTACTCAAGAATTTGAATATGAAATCACGAATTGAACTAGACTTATGCATGTAAGATAGACTATGAATTGTAATGATAGAATTTGGGACTTTATGATGAATTACCCATAGAATTACCTATGATTAAGGCTTGTGACTAACATGTCTTGTGATCTAGTCTAGTGTGATGATTGCGGAGTAAATCTTGAGGGTAGGGCTTGAATTATTAATTCTTATCACTAAGCCTTATAGAGTAAGTATAATATGATGAGTAGCTTGTATATGAATGGTATACTAGGGGTTAGAGTTTTTGTGGAAGACTTTTACCCACATGACCTATCTTCTACTAATTGAATGCATGCGTGTAGAATGTGAAAGGTCTTCTCACATAAAATGATTATAGATTGAAAGGTTAATTACCTAAAATGAATCAAAGCATGTTAGAATAGAATAGCTTGAAGTTGTGATATCTGATCCCTTTATGTATAGCTTGTTTATGTAGCATGAGTTAGAAGGTCTCATGGTAGCTTGGGATTGCGGAACCATACTCTCCGAATATTAGCTTCAGTTAGAATTACAAGGGTCCTTTTCATGGTAGCTTGAATTAGCATTTTTGGGATGCTATTCATGGTACCTTTCACTAGAGTAGGCATGGTAGCCTAGGATTAAGGACCTACACTCTCCTAAGGGTAGCTTGAACTAGCATTGCAAGGATGCTTTCATGGTAGCTTGATTTGGTTAAGCCAAGGCCACTTTATGGTAGCTTAGGATTGAGGATTCATACTCTCCTAAGGCTAGCTTAGGGTTGAGGGTTCATACTCTCCTATGGGTAGCTTGCATCATATTGAATGTTGCATGGTATCTAGGTTGGAATACTTGAATTCTTCCTTGGATAGCTTGGATTGCATAGTAGTGTGTTTTCCATGGTAGTTAGGTTTAGCCTAGTAGTGTTCTATTCTTTGATAGACTACAATGATAAATAGTAAGCATTGAGTAAGTTAGCCTAAAGGAGCACTTAGTGTGAGTGATAGTATGAGAAGCCATTCATACACGACACAAGTATGACTTAAAGTTACTTATGAAGTGTCCTCTTATGTGATGTACGCTTAGCTTGGATTGTTGCTATAGTTTCCTTCCATGATATGATTGACTTGAGATGGTAGTTCATTGTGTTTTATGATGTAGGTCAAGAATGACATCTATGAATAGAAAGCATGAATAGAGTGACTTCAAGATATGCTTAGTGTGAGTGGTATTATGGGACGCCCCTCATGCATTGCACAAGTGTGCTTTGAGGTTACTTAGGAGTATACGTGCTCTTATGACATGAAAACCTAGGTCTTGACTACAATGGTGGACTATGCCTAAGAATGACTAAAAAGAGGTACTTGGGTTGGATGGTATTATAGGATGATATCCTTGCCTAGAACAAGTATGCTTTAAGGTGGCTTGTGAGGTAGTTCTCTTATAATATGATAGAAAGAGGTTGAAGTATGTAAGCATGAAAGGTTAAGTAAATGCCATAAACATGAGGTATCTCTTATGCTGATCTATTATGTCTTATGTTGACTTGTGGATATGTGATGCTTATATTGGAGATTATGCTATGACTATGTGATTATTTCTTATGCTTATGTCTTATGTTGACGAACCATATTGAGATGCTTTTTTGATGTTGTGCTAGCTTTCATACTTGGTACATTTTGTACTAATGCATATTGCCTACATTCTAACCAAATGTCGGGTTTGAGAGATTGAGTTGCTTTGGAGGCTAGGTTGCTAAGGTGCAAGAAGAGTTGAAGAATTGGTGAGTCCTCATAACTTCGAGGACAAACCCCTTCTGTTTCCTTTATGTCATTTCTTTATGTTTTAGACGATTATGTGGGTTGCGTCCCAAGTCTTTTATTCAAGAGTTTTAATAGATGGTTTGAGACAAAGATGTAGTAAAGACTTCCGCTTTCTTATGAAAATGTATTCAGTTGTTTGGTTTAAAGAAGTTTTAAATTTTCCCATACTTTTTTTGAACTTATGTTATGATTATTGTAAGGGCATGTATACGACCCCTTCGGGGTCAAGTAGGCCATGTTACGTCTAGGGGTACCCCTGGGTCGTGACAAACTTGGTAATCAGATCACAGGGTTTAGAATGGTTCTAGGATTTTCTCAAACCACATCTGGTAGAGTCTTGTTCACAAATGTGAAGCACACCACATTTTATGAATAGGAAGCAATTAGATGTTTAGAAAATCTCATTTCTTCATTCTCTAAAGCCGTGCTATAGAGTTAAGATCTAGTAGGTCTTTCTCCTAACCTTTGCCCTATGGTTTTTCAGGTTATGACTAATACTAGGGCTAATGCTAGGAGGGATGAGGAAGACAATGGAGAACAAGAAGTTCCTCCACAATTCCCAAACCAAGCTCCTCATCAAGTTCCAAATGACCCTCTAAATGGAAATGCTACCCTAGCGGAGTGTAGGGCTTCTATGCAATTGTTGGCTCAAGCCTTGACGACACAAAACAATAGAGATGGTGTGGCTCCGGCAAACCCGATAAGAGAGATGAGTTCTTCTAGGGTAAGGGTGTTTTTGAGGATGAATCCTCTGGAGTTTAGTGGATCCAAGGTGGAAGAGGACCCGAATGGGTTCATAGAGGAGGTTTATAAGACACTTTCTATAATGGGGGTGACCTCTATAGAGAAAGCGGAACTAGCCTCTTATCAATTGAAAGATCTTGCCAAAATTTTGTATGAACAATGAAGGAAAGTAGGCCAGTAGGAGCGGGCCCAATAGAGTGGGAAGTGTTCAAACTAGCCTTTCATGATAGGTTCTTTCCTCGGGAGTTGAGGGAGGCTAAGATGGAATAGGTCATCAACCTTAAGCAAGGTAGTATGAGTGTTAAGGAGTATGCCTAGAAATTCACTCTTTGTCTAAGTATGCTCTATCTAGTGTCAAATCAGAGGGATAAGATGAATAGGTTTTTGTCGGGTGTGTCTGACATGGTAGCAAAAGAATGTTGTATGGCAAAGCTTGTTGATAATATCGATATCTCACGCCTCATGATTCATGCCGAACAAATGGAAGAAGAAAAACTCAAGGAAGAGAGATCTAGGGAGAAAATGAGGTCTAGGGTGGATGGTGATAAGCCCTTTCATGATGGGTCTGATGGACATGGTCGCTCTAGGAATTGACAAAAGATTTCTGAACAAGACTTTTCTATAACAACCCGAGAGCACCCCCTAGTCGTTACCGGTGTATTCGACCTCTCGGAGGTCTTATACAAGCCCTTAGCATTCGTCATATCATTTATCATAGAAAAATAGCGGTAAATTTAAAACCTTCATAGTATAACACAAGACTTAAAACATCACCTCATTTAAACCTTTAATACAAAAACGGAATACTACGTCTCGAGGTAGCCATCTTAAAACATGACTACAACTGAATAGGGACACAACCCTTACAATACAATAGAAACTACTATCTATTACATTAAACTTAAGGAAACTCTTTAACATGAAGGTCCTTGAATCTTTAAGGATACACCCGAATATGGGAATAGTAAGCCAAGCTCATCACTTCTAGGTAAGGTCCTTTAGTCACCACCACCTACACTTGGTGTAAAAAGATGAAGAAGAATGGTGTTAGTACAAGAATGCACTAACTAAGATAACCGTGCAAAAACATGCTTTTAAAAGGACATTTAGTTGGCAACCATGCATCATGCATTTTTAGAGAAACTTCAAGAACATTTAGTTCCATAGGAACAACATAAATCCACATACATCATCATACACATGGAAACCATTCATAAAAGCACATAAAGCCACTTATAACATTTTAGGCACATTCAATGCATACAATACACTACCTTCTTCTTTATCTTAACTCCTTTCCTCAAGCAACCCTTAGGGAATACTTGGTGCAATGTATCACCTTAAGGTTACCTAGGGTGAACTTACATATAACCTTCATCAATCCAACCACATATATTCATAGATTCATAAGCATACCATAAGACATAGTCTTCACATAGGAACCATCACCTAAGACAACCCCCAAGTCACACTAGTGCAATGT